>JXCR01138941.1:243513-304025 GCA_002079205.1 Phalaenopsis hybrid cultivar | reverse complement strand
GGTAGCACAAAGTTCTAAAAAACTAGCGAGGTATACATTAGGATCTTCATTTGGTGTACCTCCGAATTGATTGTTTTGTACCATTTGGATAATAACAGGTTTGAGCCCAAATGAATTAGCAACTACATCAGAATTTTGGATAGATAAGTGAATTTCATCTACTGTAGGATGTGCGTAATCTCGTAGAGGTCTAGGTTGATGTTCATTTTCTATTCTTTGATTGTTCACATTATTTTCCATTGTGTCAGGATTTTTAGGCTCTTTTCTTAGTTTTTTAATTCTACTAACAGTGCATTCTAATTTAAAATCATAGGGTATAAGATTTTCAGGTCCAAATTTACGCAAACAATTGAAATCTGTACACAAAAAAATAGTTAACTAAATATGAAAATAAGTTGCAATTCAAGTAAAAGTTTTCTAATGGTCATAATTTGTCTGTTGCTCTAATTATGATTTTTTTTTAAAATCTAATTTTTACTCCCCGACAACGGCACTAAAAACTTGACAGTGACTTTATATATGCTTAAAAAAACAAGAATTTGATACTGTTACTAGAAGATTTAAGTCCCCGACAACGGTGCCAAAAACTTGAGAGCGACTTTATATATGCTTAAAAATACAAGAATTTGATACTGCTGCTAGAAGATTTAAATCCCCGGCAACAGCTCTAAAGACTTGACAACGGTTATAGATTTGATAAAGATGTGTATAAAATATTCGATAATTGCAAAGTCACACTTATCGATGCAAGTATACGTATCACTCAAGTAAAACAGGGCTCTAATGGAGTCCTGGATATCGATCCCACAGGGAGTAATATTAGAGGCTACGAACTAAGATTTAAAAAATAAATACTTAATCACAACAATATAGTTCAAATTGCATATTTGTCACTAATAGACATTTGAAATAAAATTGTAATTTTAATAAACTCTTAATTAACTAATTCTACTAATAAAGTTTCTAATGTGAAGTTCAATATATAAGAAAACATCATTCTCCTTATCAAGAAATTTAAGTGAATAGATAAATTGAATCAGTTCAAATTGTATTGTACCAAATAAGAGCATACATATTCTTTACCCTTTGGACCAGGCATAAAGAATATTGACTAATCCTATGCTTGGTTACTGAATCTGCGACTAGGTTGGGAGGATACCGACTCTCACTTCGGAGCTCCCACATTCCCCTGGCCTGAGGGCTAACATCTACACTTCAGCACTAAAAACAAAAAGACTTAATTGAGGATTTTAGTCTGTCACTTTAAAATCTCTAATTCTACGCCCGATAATTTTTATTTTCCTATTTATTTGCACCCAACTTTCAAGGACTTTGACCTCCCTAAATCTTGGATGTAATCTTCACTTTAGTTGTAAAACTCAACATATTTTAACAAATCAATTGGCCAAATTGAAAGTAAATTAAGATTCAAGTGAAAAGATCATCACAACTTCTTTAACATTCTCATGGCACAACCAATTCAAATCACCATTTCACAAAATCTCAAGACAAGGAAAAAGACAGAGAAAACTACTCAGAACTCATGGAGAAGATACGATAAAACTTGGAATTTATATATAAAAGAAAATTCATACAAACTTCAATAAGTAAATACCACTTATCTCTAATTCTTCCCCAAGCAAACTCCTCGAAGTTCCTCTGAATCTCTTCCTTTCCTTAAAGCACACAGAATTCTCCTTCGAAGCGGCAAGGAGGAAGAAATCTCTCACTTTCCTTCCACTCTTACAATCTCTCAAAGAATTCCTCACAATACTAACCCTAAATTACACTCTCTACACTCTAATGGACATACGTGGACACACCCCTCTCGACCTCCAAATTGTTTCTTTTAAAGTTGTAGAAGATTTTTTAAGAGTTGCCCAAGCTTCCCTTCAAAAATCATTCACATTCAATGCATCTGTTGAGAGAATTGACGTACTCACCGTCGGCGGCCTCGATGGCACCGTCGGCAGCCTTCTAGAATATTTAATTCTAGACACTTGGGAAAAACTCGACGTCGGAGCCGTCGAGCTCGCCGTCGGCGCCCAAGATCAAATCTTCATATTTTGGTCCTTTTTGCTCCAAATTCGCTCTTTTTTACATTTTTTTGCTCCAATGACCATAATTCAACTTACCTGCAACAAAACATCAAAAATACATTTCTTTGAAATGCAGTATCATCAAAGTCAGTGTAAAATAAATATGAAAATCTCAACATATTTTCCTTAGGTCATTCTACTTCTCATAAGAAAATAAAATCATACTTGACGCCTATCGGGAATGACTTAGGCCGACATCTTGATGCGCCCCGGGTGTGTGTTGGTTTTCTGCATGTTTTATGTCAATTTAAATCCCCAGTAATAGTGTCAAAAACTTGACCCATCCCAAAATTATGCAGTAAATTAGCTTTTAAAAATATGGCAAAAAACTTGACCAATTTATATTAAGTAGTTAATGTGCAAAATCAAAATATTTATAAAATATATAAAATAGTTCACACATTAAGGGTTCTACACAAGTGCACACATCACTTCAATTAATATAGGTCTTTTTTTAAAAACCCCAGTATCGATCCCACAGAGAAGAGCAGTAAGAAATCCCTTAGGCTAATCCTAGTATACTACTATCAAGTCTTAGTTTGGAAGATGGAAAGTCTTAAGATAATAACATAAATCACAATATTCAAACTATAAAAATTAAAGTAAGAAAGACCAGTTAAAGTGGGTTTAATGAATGCTAACAAAAATGTATCTAAAAGAACTAAGTTTACTAAACTAATTTCTAAATTTTAAAGTTAAATTTACTAAGACTAAACAAAGTTTTGGGACAAAAAGTTTAAATTTAAGAAAGCATCCATCCCCTTTACAATTAGTACATGGTTAAGGAAGCAATTAAAATCATTTAAATTTATATATAAAGTTGTATTGTTCCAAATAGGAGCAATCCTATTCTTTACCCTGTGTCAAGTGCATAAAGAACATTGACTAATTCAGAGTTTAGTCCCTAATTCTGTGGTTAGGTTGGGAGGATACTGACTCTCACTCCAGAGCTCCCACTTCTCCCTCACTTGAGGGCTAACAATCTTGCATTAGTTTCCAATCAACTAGAATAAATTGAGGATTTTAATTTGTCACTTTAAAATCTCCAATTCTGAGCCCAACAAATTATATTTCCCTATTTATTTACATTTAACCCCAAAAATTACATTTTCACCTATGAAATTGAATGTGACTCTTACCTTATTGTAGCAATCATAACTCTTTCAGTTATTATGTTTCTCAACAAATTTTAACCTTTCAATTGGAAAAATCAGAAATTAAATGAATATCAGAGTTCGAATCATCACAATTTATTGACATTAAAAACCTTCCATAACAAAATTAATTCTTCACAAAACCAAATCTCATTGTAGGGAGAAGGATAAAGAAGACTACTCAGAATTCATGAGAAGGATACGACAAAACGTAGATTTCATATATAAAAACAAGTTTAGAAAATAAAAAAAGAAAAGAACACAACTTATCTCACACTCCTTCCTAGGCAAATCCCTAGAAGTTCTCTTTAAGCCCTTTCTCTCTTTACAATACTCTCAATTCTCTCTTAGAAGTGTAATGAAGAAGAAATCTCTCACCTTCCCTCTCCTCTTATAACCTCAATTCTCTCCTAGAAATGTAATGAAGAAGAAATCTCTCACCTTCCCTCTCCTCTTACAAATGTAGAAGAAAATCTTCTCTTCTCCAAAGCCATCCTCTCATTCACACGCCACACTCATGCTCTAGAATCTTCTCCTTCTAATAAGGGGCTGCCTCCTTTTAAAAAGAATTCAAAATTCCATCCCAAATTCTATCTAAAAGTCACACCTTTTGAATCCCAAAAGACATTTCCATTCATTCAAGAGAAATATCCCTTCATTAAAGAGCCTTTTAAAGTGTCTAGATGCATTGAATAGCTTTATAGGGCGTTTGAATAAATTAGAGCCTTCAAAATCCACTCAAAATTAGTCTTGAACTTCCTTAATCCGTCTTATATCATCTTCGAGCACCAGCTTTGACTCCTCACACACCAGTTTTGGTGCCTTAGGTGTCAGTTCTCTAGATTCTGGCGCCTCGGGTGCCACCCTACAGCAGCTCCACCGTTTTGCTTCGTCTGACTCTGTTTCGCCCCGTTTCAATTACGTTTTGCTCCTAACAGATTTACCTACAAAATAAGCATGAAAACAACCTTTGTTTAAAGTGTAATTTTTTTCAAAAACATGTGAGTAGATTAAACATAGAAATACATATCAAAATGTGTCAAGTCAAAATTTTCTTTCTTGCTCGTTTTTACTCCAAATTGCATCATTTTTGCTTTATTTTCTCCAAATGTTCATTTCTTGTATTTGAAACCAAAAATATGCAAAAAAAACTTTGTTTAAAGTGTAATATCATTAAAATTGAGCATAAAATATATATGAAAAAGTAGTTAATTTTTAAGTGTGTCAAAATCCCCCAAACTTAAACGTTACTTGTCCTCAAGTGACTCTTTTACTACATAAAAATATTACTTATGATAGAGATTAACTTATAAACTTCTATACTTTAGTTTAATAAATAAAAAAGTATAATTTAAGAAAAACTTTTAATAACTTAGATTAAAACTACATATATAAGAATACTTAATGATCAAATCTAAGATTTCTGAATCTCCATTCATTTCAAGAGGAACTGTAATTTATTATATCAAGGATACTTAGATTATCCATATGAAAAATAATTTCATGAAAACTTTACTATTAAGGGTGCTAATACTCATATACAAGTTTAGAAAATGTAATAAAACCTTTTTCTCAAGTTAATTCAAGTGAAGCAATTTTTTTATTAAACATCTTCTCAAGCTTCTTCTCACATTCCTTTTTTTTTCCCTTTTTTCTATTTTTTTAAATTCAAGATCTTTTCAATCCTTTATTTTCTTTTCTTTTTCAAATGAGGACTACTATATCTGGATAGCCTTTAATAATTTTGAACTTCATTATCCTCTGCTTAAAATTTAAACTTTTTACCTTTCTTCACCTTATAAATTCCAAATAATTTTTATTATTTTTCATAAAGTCTCATTCTTTTCTTCTTACATGAAACTCTAAGATTCTTAATACTTCAAATATATAATTTCCTTTACTTTAAATAGAAAAAACATAGTCTTATCCTTTCATACCAATATCTTTAACTTTAGAATTGGCCTTCATTATTAAAAACGTTTACCTAATTTTACCTAATATTTACAAATATAAATATAGTCATTTAAAGTTAAACTCTAATATCTAAGGTCATGTTAAATTAACTTTAAAAATATAGTTAAGTGAGGACAAATAAAATTTAGTTTACTTCTTTTTAAAAGAAAATTTCATTTTCCCTAAACTTGAATTTTTAAATATTTTACACTTAAGCTAGAAAAAAAGTAAAAGTTGAATCTACTAACTACTATAATATTCTATCAATTTCATATACGTAGGTAATCAGGATTGAATGACTGCTGGAGAAATTAAATCTAGCCTAAAACATGCTTGCAATAATATTAAACTAATAGAAAGTATACTAACTTTAAAATTTATTTTTCTTCCTACCCCAAAACTTGATTTTAAACATGTATAACATTCATTACAGAAAATATAAGTAGGAATAAAAATAGTTTAGAAATTCTATCTATCACAAGCATCTACAAGTATTCATCAAGATAGAACAATATGCAATAGAAAGTAAGTCTAAACTAAAACATGCTCAATAAAATGGAAAGAAAGGTCTAACAAGCAGAGCATGTATCAGCATAGGAATATATATATTTATGTATTCTCCAAATCTTAATATTATTGTACCACAAACACAAACACACATGACAAATGAGGTCAATTCTTCCTTTAACTCATTGCATTTGACTAACTTACTTCCAATTTTTAGCGGAATCACTACATAGATATATTGGGTACTTATAAATTATTTTATAGATTCTAATCTTAAAGATAAGATTATCCCTAATTTATTGGTTCACGTGCACCAACCTCAAGAATCACCTTATCCCAATAATTAAGCACCTATAGCAGTTATAAGAATAGTGTAAATTCATCTACATGTTACTCATCAAATAGGTTAGCTACTCCTATCATATGAAAGCAAAGTCAGAGAAAAGAAGTAACAAAATTGAGATGGAATTGTTGCTATTAAAATTAATATTGTCTTATATAAAACTTAAGTCCAAGTGAGACCCGAGTTATAGTGGACTGCTCAATCCAACTACTACAAGATAATATATAAGTTTAGGCAAAATAAGAAGTTAAAGAATCGCCTTCCTCATAACACACAAAAATTCTAATCAAACCATTAACAATCCAAACATCTACTAATCAGAATTCAAAACGATCAATCCGCACTAAAGCAAACACAGTCAACACTAATAATTATGACTCTCTAACACACTAAATCAAACCACACTGATAACTATGGGTTGCCTCCCATAAAGCACTTTGTTTAACATCGCAAACCCGACAAATGATTCCACCTGGATCAAAATTCCATTTAAGTAATCCTTGATCAATCACCCAATCTTTTCCAGATCCACGGATTCCTACAAAGACCTCGAATTAAATTCTCTTTTAGCTCTCCTTTCTAGATTGATTCATATCCTTATTCCTCATATTTCTTTCTAGATCCAATATTCTTCTAGTGATTTTCTCAATTTTCATATTAATATCATCCATAAATTTTATAAGAAATGGATCTTTATGAGATGATTCATGTTCTCCCAAATTTTAGATCAGATTCTCTCTAGATAATTCAAATTTTGAATCAAATTCTTCTAGGTTACTCTTTTGTTTAGGGTTGTCTTTTAGTTCTTCTCCTTGGTACTGAGTAAATAGTAGAGGTGGTCATTCTATATTTATCTTAGTTGAGGAAATAAGTTTTTCTTATTCCTTAGGAATTTTTTCCATCGGTCTTTCAATCTCCTTATCCTCATCTCTCAACCCAAATTTCTTTTGAAACATATATTCGAATTCTCTTCTATATATTAGTTCAATAATTTTAAATTTCTCATCATTCATCTCCTTAAGGTTAATCTCAAGGTCACTAGGTAAAATCTCTAGGGGGTAACTGTTAATTGCAACAATAATTTGCCCCAACTGGTTTTTTATATTCTTGTATATTTGTTGAGCTAGCTAAATTTTGACAAATTAAAAAATTACCATAACTATTGCATCCATGCAAACCTTAATCATGCTTGATGGTGATGGTGGCTGTGTTAATTAGAAAGATTTTATCTGAGCTCATGATCTTGTTCTACTTTAGATATTCTTGTTATTTCTTATTTTTTTATGGTTGCAAAATAAAAAATATAAATTTATTAGCACTTCCTCGTAGATGATGCTGACATCTTATTGTTCTTATCATGTTATTGTAGGCTCAAGGAAAAAGCTTTTTGTTAAGCTTGATGCACCTACGGTAAATTCAGTTGTAAGTACTGTTAATAAGTTGAATATCTTCAATCATTTTTGCAATAAATAATAAATTGTGTAAAGTTTATAAATTTGTTATTTATTAATTTTAGATTTCTATGTTTTTCAAATGAAAGAATTGTATACTTTACAATAATTATTTTGTTATCTCTAAAATGCTCAAACGTTGGCTTAAATCTCAGGAACAAAGATTGGTAGAGGCTAACACTTTAAGTACATCAAACGATATTGGAATATCTGATATTGAAAAACAGATTATACAAAGAAGGAATGAAAGGAAAGTTTTGTTTTTAAATTTTCTTCAATTGTTGTTCTCATGTACCATGACACTTTCTGATTGGTTATATACAAGATTTAGATGAGAATTTTATTTCTCTATTGACTTATTTGACATTTTTTTTCTAATTTCTATTAAAAATTAGGGGCATGCATTGCCTTTTAAATTTCTTTAAATTTTATATTCTATTCCTTGTATAAAATATTAAATAACCTTGGTAATTTTGTTTTTAATTTTCTTGCTATTGTTGCATGTTATACCAAAGATCTTAACAAATTGATGATAATGTATTTTAGAACAATATGGCCTTACATTGATTTGAAGTATTTTCATAAAATCTTATTTTTAGTCATATTAATGAATTTTTTTTTATGAAAATAGCTTGATGAATTTTTATTTTCCAACAGGGCTAAGGTTATTCATCTGCTGAAGATGATCAAATCACAATCTTCAAAGATACATAATTCTGGAGTGCCGAAGAAGGTAATTATCTATTTTAGAAATTTAGTTTTGTTCTCCAAGTTATATAGAAATTTATCAAAGCTCATTTTATTGTATGGTCATATACTTTTTATATATTTATGATAAAGTATACATCATGTCCTTGTACTTGGCGCATTACATGACTTTTCAAGATAATTCAAATGACTCTCTTTCACATTTTCCAACATAAGCATTAATAAATCAATAAAAAATCATGTACTCATATGCTTGAATTTGTATTTATAGGTTTATTTTTATGTACCTTAAAATACCTAAATGTTTAAGCAAAGTGTCACATACTATAACATAAATTATTGCCTTTTTTCCAACATTGTTCCCATTTTTAAATTAAAAATTAGGCCATATTAAAGCATATGTTATTCTAACTTAACATTACAGATAATATGAGTGCATGATTAGTTATATAAATATTTGTAAATATGTGGATAAGATGATATTACATCCCTTTAAATTAAAATGTTCGATAAAGCTTTGTTACTTTGTATTAATGAATCCACATTTTTTATGATTTAACAGGTCTTGAAACGATATCATACTTTTCTAGATGATGATGAATCATTGTTATGTCGTCCACATAAAATTCATAAGAAATTAGGTGAAAAGGATAAATAATTTGTTGACAACATCTCATTTACAACAACTGATATAGAAGGTGCAATTACAAGTAACGACAAGAATGATGTTTTCACTTCAAGTAGAAGTAGTTCCCCCATTATAAAGTCCACAAATATTACTACTTCATGTCACACCACACTTCCTTTACAAAGAAATTCTGGCGTTGAGGTTAGACTTTTTTTTTTTTTGCAAAATTTTCATCATTTTTATTTTATTATTACCATATTTAAATTGTGATATCATATTTTAAAATTTATTGAACAAGACGAAGAAATTGACCGAGATGAAATGATTGTGAAGAATGTCCCATTCACAACAACCATATCAGAAAATGTAATTACAACAAATGACATGAATGATGCTTCATCTCTATCATCTACAAATACTTCAATTTCAAGTCATGTTACACTCCCTTCACAAAGAAAATCAAGTTTTCTTATGTCAACCCCTGAGGTTTGAAATTCTTTCTTTATTTTAAAATTTTCCTTTCTTTTATTTTGGTATGATTAAATTTGAACTTTGCTCGTGTGTTTTACAGTTTCTTGATCTTGATGAGGAGAATGATGAACCAAATATTTATGCCCAGTTGTCCTTCGATTTGGATCAACCTAAATTGAACTTACTAGAGCAAAAATCATCAAATATTCATAAATATGAAGTAGAAAATAAACCGAATAAGGTAATTATTTATTTTTAATATATAGTTTTGTACTCCAAGTTAATAAAAATTTATCAGAACTCATTTTTTTGTATGGTCATATAATTTTTATATATTTATGATAAAGTGTACAGCTTGTCATCGTGCTTGGCGTATTATATGACTTATGAAGAAAATTTAAATGACTTTCACATTTCTAACTTAAGCATTAATACATCAATGAAAAAAGATGTACTCATATATTTATATTTGTATTTATAGGTGTATTTCTAGGTATCTTAAAATACCTAAAACGTTTAAACATATTGTCGCATATTATTATGTACATGATTGCCCTTTTTTTTTAATTTAATTATGTATGTAACAACATTGTTCGCATCTTTAAATTAAAAATTAGGTCATATTAAAGCACATGTTATTCTAACTTAACATTATGGATAATATGAGTGCATGATTAGCTATAAAAAAAATTGTAAATATGTGTATAAGATGTGATTAGGTCCCTTTAAGTTCAAATATTTTATAAAGCTTTGTGATATCATTTTCCTACCTTGGTACTAACACAATGAGTACACAATAAATTTTGCTAGTTTTTTCCGAATTTGTTTGGTAAATATTTGCCTCACCCCTAATTATACTTCGTATTAATGGATTTATATTTCTAATGGTTGGGCAGGTATTGAAACGAGATCATACTTTTCTAGATGATGATGATTCCTTGTTATGTCATCGTCCACATAAAATTCACAAGAACTTAGGTGAAAAGATAAAACAAGTTGTTGACAATATCCCATTTACAACAAACCCTATGGAAAGTGCAATTGCAACTAACGACATGGATAATGCTTTCACTTCTAGTAGAAGTTTTTCGCCCATTATAAAGTCCACAAATACTATCGCTTCATGTCACGCCACACTCCCATTACAAAAAAAAATCTGGTGTTGAGGTTCGATATTTTTTTTATTTTTTATGTTTTTTGCAAAATTTTCATCATTTTTATTTTAGCATTTCCATATTTAAATTGTGATGTTGTATTTCAAAGTTTATTGACGAAAATGAAGAAATTGACCAAAATGGAAAAGTTGTGGAGAATGCCCAATTCACAACAACTATATCAAAAGATGTAATTGCAACAAATGGCTTGAATGATGCTTCCTCTCTAAGTAGAAGTAGAGGATCTATTATATCATCTACAAATGCTATCATTTTGAGTCATGTTGCACCCACTTCAGCCCATTCTGTTTGAAATTCTTTATTTATGTTAAATTTTTTTCTTTTTTTTGTTATGATTATATTTAAACTTTGGTCTTGTATTTTACAGTTTTTTGATCTTGATGAGGAGAATGATGAAAACATTATTTATGTTCAGTCATCCATGGATTTAGATCAGCCTAAATCAAACTTACTTGAGCAAAAATCTTTAAATATACATAAACCTGAAGAAGAAAATAAGTCGAAGGTAATTATTTATTTTAAAAATATAATTTTATGCTCCAAGTTATATAGAAACTTATAAAAACTCATTTTATTGTATGGTTAGATATTTTTTAAATATTTATGATAAAGTATACAGTTTGTCATTGTGCTTGACCCATGACATGACTTATTACGATAAAAACTCACATTTTCCAACTTAAACATTAATAAATCAATGAAAACTGATGTACTCTTATATTTTTATTTTGAAGTTTTTTGACGAAGACGAAAAAATCAACCAAGACGAAATGGTTGTGGAGAATGCCCCATTCACGACAGCTATATCAGAAGATGTAATTGCAACAAATGACATGAATGATGTAATTGCACTCACTTCAGCCCCTTCGGTTTGAAATTCTTTATTTATGTTAATTTTTTTTCTTTTTTTTTGTTATGATTATATTTAAATTTTGATCTTGTATTTTACAGTTTTTTTATCTTGATGAGGAGAATGATGAAAATATTATTTATGTTTAGTCATCCATGGATTTAAATCAGCCTAAACCAAACTTACTAGAGCAAAAATCTTTAAATATACATGAACACGAAGAAGAAAATAAGCCGAAGGTAATTATTTATTTTAAAAATATAATTTTGTGCTCCAAGTTATATAGAAACTTATAAAAACTCATTTTATTGTATGGTTAGATATTTTATATATATATATATACGATAAAATATACAGTTTGTCATTGTGTTTGACCCATGACATGACTTATTAAGATAATTCAAATGACACTCTCACATTTTCCAATATAAGCATTAATAAATCAATGAAAAATGATGTACTCATATATTTATATTTTGAAGTTTATTGACGAAGACGAAGAAATCGACCAAGACGAAATGGTTGTGGAGAATGCCACATTCACAACAGCTATATCAGAAGATGTAATTGCAACAAATGACATGAATGATGCTTCCTCTCTGAGTATAAGTAGAAGATCTATTATATCATCTACAAAGCTACTATTTCAAGTTTTGTTACATTTCCTTCAACCCCTAAGGTTTGAAATTCTTTATTTAGGTTACTTCTTTTCTTTTTTCTTTTTATTTTGGCATGATTACATTTAAAATTTGCTCTTGTATTTTATAGTTTCATGATCATGATGAGGAGAATGATGAAACCAATACTTATGTTCAGTCGTTCATGGACTTGGATCAGCCTAAAACAAACTTACTAGAGCAAAAATCTTTTGAAGTAGAAACTAAGCAAAAGGTAATTATTTAATTTAAAAACGTAGTTTTGTGCTCCAAGTTATATAGGAACTTATCAAAACTCATTTGTTATATGATCATATGTTTTTTAATATATTCACGATAAAGTATACAGCTTGTCATTCAGCTTGGCACATTACATGACTTAACAAGATAATTCAAATGACTCTCTCAGATTTTCCAACTTAGGCATTAATAAATCAATGAAAAATGATTTACTCATATATTTGCATTTGTATTTATAAGAGTATTTCTATGTATCTTAAAACAAACAAAATGCTTAGACATATTGTTACGTATTATTATATAAATAATTGTCCTTTTTTTTGTAAATGAGAGTTTAATTATATATGTAACAACATTGTTCCCATTTTTAAATTAAAAATTAGGACATATTAAAACACATGTTATTCTAACTTAACATTATGGAAAATATGAGTGCATGACTAGCTGTAAAAAATTTGTAAATATGTGGATAAGATGTGATTGAGTCCTTTTTTAGTTCAAATATTTTTTAATATTGTAAAACAAAATGAGTACGCAATAATTTTCGCTAGGCTTTTCCTAATTTGTTTGGTAAATTTCAAGTTTTGTTACATTTCCTTCAACCCCTAAGGTTTGAAATTCTTTATTTAGGTTACTTCTTTTCTTTTTTCTTTTTATTTTGGCATGATTACATTTAAAATTTGCTCTTATATTTTATAGTTTCATGATCATGATGAGGAGAATGATGAAACCAATACTTATGTTCAGTCGTTCATGGACTTGGATCAGCCTAAAACAAACTTACTAGAGCAAAAATCTTTTGAAGTAGAAACTAAGCAAAAGGTAATTATTTAATTTAAAAACGTAGTTTTGTGCTCCAAGTTATATAGGAACTTATCAAAACTCATTTGTTATATGATCATATGTTTTTTAATATATTCACGATAAAGTATACAGCTTGTCATTCAGCTTGGCACATTACATGACTTAACAAGATAATTCAAATGACTCTCTCAGATTTTCCAACTTAGGCATTAATAAATCAATGAAAAATGATTTACTCATATATTTGCATTTGTATTTATAAGAGTATTTCTATGTATCTTAAAACAAACAAAATGCTTAGACATATTGTTACGTATTATTATATAAATAATTGTCCTTTTTTTTGTAAATGAGAGTTTAATTATATATGTAACAACATTGTTCCCATTTTTAAATTAAAAATTAGGACATATTAAAACACATGTTATTCTAACTTAACATTATGGAAAATATGAGTGCATGACTAGCTGTAAAAAATTTGTAAATATGTGGATAAGATGTGATTGAGTCCTTTTTTAGTTCAAATATTTTTTAATATTGTAAAACAAAATGAGTACGCAATAATTTTCGCTAGGCTTTTCCTAATTTGTTTGGTAAATTTCAAGTTTTGTTACATTTCCTTCAACCCCTAAGGTTTGAAATTCTTTATTTAGGTTACTTCTTTTCTTTTTTCTTTTTATTTTGGCATGATTACATTTAAAATTTGCTCTTATATTTTATAGTTTCATGATCATGATGAGGAGAATGATGAAACCAATACTTATGTTCAGTCGTTCATGGACTTGGATCAGCCTAAAACAAACTTACTAGAGCAAAAATCTTTTGAAGTAGAAACTAAGCAAAAGAAGGTAATTATTTAATTTAAAAACATAGTTTTGTGCTCCAAGTTATATAGGAACTTATCAACGCCCTTTCCCTTTTCAATGAGGAGAAATAACTAAAACAAATAAGAAAACCGTAATTAAACTTGATATTAGAAAATCCCAACAATCAAGCTATCTGAAAGAAAGCTAACAACATAACAGTGACATCAACTTTAACATAAGCATAAGAATTTATATAATCTAAGAAAAGAATTTTTTTTTGCTTTGCAAGAAAATAAAAATGCTAAATTACTTGTATTTGACAAGAATTAAACAAAAGCCTAACATTATACATTCCAATTGACTACTACACTTGAATTCATCTTCATTTTGATAGTTAATGAACCAACACATATTTGCACATATGCGTGTAAGTTTACCATATGCAAATCATAAAGCCTGTGATAGTCAATAGACTCAATTGATTCATGGTAAGATAAACTTAATACATTCTTGTTTGCATTCAAGAAAAACCCTTCACATTTCCACAATTCATCAGTACTTCACCGTGCAAGAAGATATCTCATATTTACCAAGAAACAGGTCTCATGGTTCCAAAATGATGGTGGACAATCCATTCAAGCCGAGTAAACTCAACAGCTATAGAAATGGATTTAAATCTTAGCAATGAGAAGGACACGTTGAATCTTTAAAAACAAATTAAATTCATCCAAGTCAACCTAATTGCATCTCTAAATCAATTCACATTCAGTTTCCGACAGACTCAGAAGTTTTAATCAAGATATTTGCAAGATAAAAAAATAAATTGAGAGGCTTGAACATATCATGGCAAATCTACAAAGGAAAACAAACTCTAACAAGAAAATTCCAGAAAGCGTAAATCTCAGAGAAAGCAACGAGCTCATTTCCATGGCTTCCATATATATATACATGAATTTTAAGATTTTAATAAAACAAGGTGGGTGCGGACCTCATTTTCAGATTTTAATAAAACAAGGTGGGTGCGGACCTCAATACACACATTCACACATGCCATCCAATTCTTCCTGTATCTACTTATCTAGCCCCTATATTTCATATTTAGGGCATCTAAATTCCCCATAGCATATCACAAAGGTTAACAATATAGTTTTAGGTGTACGAGTAAAATGGTATATAGGTAAAGAAATTAATGATATGTAAGCACGTAGGAACTATAGGTTGTGCAAGTATACCTTCCAAAACCCGGTATCCAACATATGAATACGTGAGAATTCTTAACCTTTAATCTATAAAATATATCAATCACCTGCCACAAGCATCTATACATAAGTACTCTGAACACTAGAGAAAATTTCCTAAATATTGAGCCAAGCATTTAAATCTCACAAACAACTTTAATAAAAGAAGTAAAAATGACAATAATTAGTGAATATGTAAGAATCGGGTTGGTATTCCGACAATGGGACAACTTTTAAAAGTACAAAAATCAACAATTTCGTCAAAAGACACAGGATAAATTAAAAATACTCTACAATTTAATATCCCAGAGCCAATGACCTAGCTGAAGCATTCAATAAGATGCTGGTACAAATTTTAAAGAAAATACTAGACAAAAATAAAAGGGATTGACACAAGAAACTGTTAGAAGCCTTATGTGTCTACCAGAAGATGTTCAAGACTCCAACTCAATGTACACCATACATGCTCATGTACGGGTCCTAGGTCGTGCAACCGTTAGAAATTCAGACACCGTCTCTTAGAGTCGTTGTTGCCAACCAACTCGGAACAGAAAAAACTGCAAAACTCAGACTTGAAGAACTGGAAAGTTTTGAGGAAAAACGACTTGAAGCACAATAACACTTGGAACTTTACCAGGCAAAGATGGTACAAGCCCATGACAAATTGGTTGGACCAAGGACATTCAAAGTTGGTGACCTCGTACTTATGCTCAAAAGGCCTATTCTTGTACGCCGTAAGATAGGTGAAAAATTTGAGCTAACTTGGGAGGGATCATTTGTCGTTGAAAAGGTCTATGCAGGAGGAGCCTACAATTTAGTAGATTTCTGAGGTGAAAGACCCATGCCACCAATCAACGGACGATATCTGAAGACATATTACGCAACCTGATACTGTTTGTCTTCGCTTGATTTGAAATTTTAAAACTTTAATTGTTTTGGGGTTATTTATGTGGCCAAAAGTTTGTGACTGGGTACAAATTTTTGTAACAAAATTAACCTCAATATAATGAAAATTTTTGAAAAGTGCACACTTCAATTTCCTCTTTTCAAACTTAAATGCTACTAAGTTAAGTAAAATCCACAAAAAATAAACATTTTCACAAACTAAAATTTCCTTTAATAAATACTTCGTTTTGTTCTTGTTCAAACTAAGTTTCAGCGCATTATTTTTTCTATCGTCTACAGAGAAATTTTGGGTGAGATGTTGATATTTGCCTTCAAAGATGGTTGGAATCTCACACTAAATGAAGAAATGGCGCCACAATGTGACATCATAGACTTCGACATGGACTTCAGTCAAGTCAACATGGACTTCGGTCAAGTTGACATGTACTATGAGGGTTTTCTGATGGATGTGGTTAGTAGTAGGGAAAAGGAAGGGCTGCCCTAACTACTAAGGGTGGCCACCAAAGACAGTGCGTCACTGAAAGAGAAGAACGTGATAGTAGAACAACACCCAATGAAGGGGTCCAGCTGTTTACCGTCCATGATAGCTACGTCAGCTGGAGGCCTAGTAGCTGCTAATAATGAAAGGATGTCGTTTGCTCCACTACGATGAACACAACGAAGAAATGCCAGTCGACGAAAATAAAGAGCTTTCTTGCAAGAGGAGAAAAGACGGAAGAAAGAGGCAGACAATTTGCTCACTCCTATCCCTGAGGGATACATTTATGATCCGAGCATGAAAGAGACTTCCTCCAGCCAGCCCACTACGGATGAAGAATCTGAGTTTGTTACAAGACCAAAAATACCGTCAGCTTCAGATGTTCTGTGTACAGGTTGCCCGACTTACAACGTTGAAATACCTGCACAAGGATCAGCCACAGGGGCATTTGTGGAATGCCCAGACTGCCACGTCATTCAGTTACAACATTACAATACATTGGAGGAATACACATCTACCAACGATGGATCTCATAACACAGATTGTCCGATGGAGGAGTCATATGTCTCGCTGGGAACAGACCACTATGTCTCATGGAGTCGAGAGTCATATATCTCTTTGAATTCCGAGTCACATGTTCGGATAAAGTCAGCACCAGGTTGGGTTTCTGCTGATGTTCAAATGAGGGAATACCTACGACAACTGCCGACTCCCAGTACAATGAAATATTATAAAATGAGGAAAGTAAATAAAAGAAACTTTGAATTCTACAAAGAAGTACAAGGAAAATTTATCAACATACTGGACGGATTAGAACTATATACCAGAGTTTTCTCAGAGACTGAAAAACAAAGTATTCTTGACTGCATTTTTGACCTAAGGGACAAGTCGAACAAATTTACTCATCGAAAGAACATATTCTGAGCCGAGGAAATGGATTCAAGGAAAAGGGAGGATTACCATCCAGTGCGGCTGCTGCTACAACTTCACAAATGATAGATAAGGGAATCCGCCTGAAATCCTCATACACGTCAACTAGATCTACTGCCTCTCATGATAAAGTGGATGATCCAAAGAATGGTCAAGTGTAGTATACTGCCAGCTACCTGAATTCCAAACAGTTGTATTATCAATATCTACGACAAGGGTGATTGCATTCCTCCTCATATAGATTACCATGACTTCGTGAGGCCTTTTTGCAGTCTCATTTATGAGTAAGAGCAACATCTTGTTTGGGAAAGAAATTGACATCATCAGCCCTGGTGAGTTCAGAGGCTCTGTGGAGATTCTCGTACCAGTTGGCTCAGTGTTTGTTCTCAAAGGCAACGGTGCAGATCACCATGACTTCGTGAGGCCTTTTTGCAGTCTCATTTATGAGTAAGAGCAACATCTTGTTTGGGAAAGAAATTGACATCTTCGGCCCTGGTGAGTTCATAGGCTCTGTGGAGATTCCCCTACCAGTTGGCTCAATGTTTGTTCTTAAAGGCAACGGTGCAGACGTTGCCAAGCATTGCATTCATGGAGTGTGACACCCCAGGGTGTCCGTGACCTTCCGACGGATGGACGACAACAAGAGGCCATATGGGTTTCAGCTTGATCCAGAACTGGAGAAACTACTACCTTACGAGCTATGAGAGGGTTGCACCTTTAAGCACATGCAAAGGGAACTCTTATCCTGTAGTGTGGCTTAGGAAGTCAGCTCGATCAGGAGCTCGTTATAGCAGGAACAGACAGTCAGGGGATTCCTTTTCAACTTTAACACATTACAACAATTTGATCAGAGGTGCTCAGCCTAAGATGTGTACTTGGCATGAGACATTTTAGATGTACTTTGATGCAGACAACATATTGTACTTTTTGAGACATTAGCATACACTTGATCTGTAACATAGTCTGAGCTTTAGGTATCAATCTCAGAAAGAGAACCAGAATGTAGGTAGCAACCTCGAAAGGAGGGAATAAAAATTTAGGAGCTGATCCAAAAAATGAGAATTAAAATTTAGGTATCAATCTCAAAAAGAGAATCAGAATGTAAGTACCGACCTCGGAATATGGGAATCAGAATTTAGGAGCTGATCCCAAAAATGAGAATTGAAATTTAGGTATCAATCTCAGAAAGAGAATCAGAATGTAGGTACCGACCTCGGAAGATTGGGATCAGAATTTAGGAACTAATTCTGAAATGAGAATTAAAATTTAGGTATCAATCTCAGAAAGAGAATCAGAATGTAGATACCGATCTCGGAACATGGGAATCAAAATTTAGAAATCGATTCCGAAATAAGAATTAAAAGTTTAGGTATCAATCTCATAAAGAGAGCATCGGAAGGTAAGAACTGACCTCAAAAGTAGTGAATCAGAAGTTTAGGACTGATTCAAAATGAGAATTAAAATGTAGTGATCAATCTCAAAAGAGAGCGTCGGAAGGTAGGGACCGACTTCAAAAATAGTGAATAAAAAATTTAGAACTGATTCGAAAATTAGAATTGAAATTTACAAAGAGTTTGTAGTCTTGAAGCCATAGATATATGTCATGTGAAAATGGTGACATATATTTGAGGAAGATATGTAGAATTTTGTGGGCTGTGAGGAGCATTAGTGAACACAAAGATAGTTGTGTTGCGCGAGCAAGAGCGAAAAACCCCGAAATTGAGAGAATCCACTCAACAAATTTATCTTCTTTTGTTGTTTTTTTTATCACATTTAATTTTCAAAATATGTTTTCAAAATTTAGTTTTAGTTGGTTGATTTTCAAAAGAGAATTGTTTTATCGTTTGTTCATTTGTGCTTATTTTTATTTGAACTTTATTATTGTTAAATATTTGTTGTTTTATTTTTTGTTCATTGTAATTTCGAACCAACGTATGGCTCGTGGCTTCCATCCATCGCACAAAACACAGTTGACAAAAAGACACATTTCTGAAAAAAATTTCATTAATCTGTCCCAACAAAATTTTACAGATCAAGTGTAGGCTAATGCCTCGAAAAGTACAATATGCTGTCTCATGTCAAGTACACATCATAGGCTGAGCACCTCTGATCAAATTGCTGTAATGTAGTAAAGTAGAAAAGGAATCCCCTGACTGTCTGTTCCTGCTTTGACAAGCTCCTGATCGGGTTGACCTTCTAAGCCACGCTACAGGACAAGAGTTCTTTTTGCATGTGCTTAGAGGTGCAACCCTCTCATAGCTCGTAAGGTAGTAGCTCCTCCAATTCTGGATCCGACTGAAACCCATATGACCTCTTGTTGTCATCCATCTATCGGAAGGTCACGGACACCCTACGGTGTCACACTTCAAGAATGCAATGCTTGTCAACGTCTGAACCGTTGCCTTTGAGAACAAATACTGAGCCAACTGGTAGGAGAACCTCCACATAGCCTCTGAACTCATCAGGGTCGATGATGTCAATTTCTTTCTCAAACAAGATGTTGCTCTTACTCATAAATGAGACTACAAAAGGCCTCACGAAGTCGTGGTGATCTATATGAGGAGGAATGCAATCACCCTTGTCGTAGATGTTGATAATACGACTGTTTGGAATGCAGGTAGCCGACAGTATACTTCACCTGACCATTTTTTTTATCATCCACTTTATCATGGGAGGCAGTGGATCTACTTGATCACGTATAGGATTCCAGACGGATTCCCTTGTCTATCATTTGTGAAGTTGTAGCAGCAGCCGCACTGGATGGTAATCCTCCCTTTTCCTCGCATCCATTTCCTTGGCTCAGAATTGGTTCTTTCCATGAGTAAACCTGCTCGACCTCTGTCACTTAGGTAAAAAATGCAGTCAAGAATACTTTGTTCGTCAGTCTCTGAGAAGACTCTGGGATATAGTTCTAATCTCTCCAGTATGTTGATGAATTTTCCTTGTACTTCTTCGTAGAATTCGAGGTTTCTTTTATTTACTTTACTCATTTTATAATATTTCATCGTACTGAGAGTCGGCAATTATCGCGGGTATTCCCTCATTTGAACATCATCACGAACACAAGTTGGTGCTGGCTCTATCGGAACATGTGACTCGGAATCCAAAGGGATATATGACTCTGGACTCCATAAGACATATTGGTCTGTCCCCAGCGGGACATATGGCTCCTTCATCGGATAATCTGCGGTCTGAGATCCATCGTTGGTAGATGTGTATTCCTCCAATGTGCTGTAATATTGTAAGTGAATGGCGTTGCAGTCTGGGCATTCCATAAATGCCCCTGTGGCTGATGCTTGTGCAGGTATTTCACGTTTGCAAGTCGGACAACCCGTACACAGGACATCTGAAACTGACGGTATTTCTGGTCTTGTAACAAACTCGTATTCTTCATCCGTAGCGGGCTGGCTGGAGGAAGTCTCTTTCATGCCCGGATCATAAATATGTCCCTCATGTATATGAGTGAGTAAATTGTCTGTCTCTTTCTGCCATTTTTTCTCCTCTCACAAGAAAGCTCTCTGTGTTGGTCGGCTGGCGTTTCTTCGTTGTGTTCTCCATAGTGGAGCAAACGGTATCCTTTCATTATTAGCAGCTACTAGGCCTCTAGCCGGCGTAGCTATCATGGACGTTAAACGGCTTTAGCCCCTACATTGAGTTTTGTTCTACTAACGTTTTTCCCTTTCAGTGACGCACTATCTTTGGAGGTCACCCTTAGTAGTGAAGGCAACCCTTCCTTTTCCCGAAGGCTAACCACATCGATCAGAAGACCCTCATAGTCCATGTCGACTTGATCGAAGTCCATGTTGAAGTCTATGGTGTCACCTTGCGGCGCCATTTCTTCATTTAGTGTGAGATTTCAGCCATTTTTGAAGGCAAAGATTAGCCTCTGGCCCAACATTTATCTGCAGACGACAGAAAAAAATGTTAGTGGGTTGAAACTTAGCGTGAACAAGAACAAAATAAAGTATTTATTAAAGAAAATTTTAGTTTGCGAAGAGGTTGTTTATTTATTTGTGAATTTTACTTAACTTTGTAGTATATTGAAACTAACGGTATCCTTTCATTATTAGCAGCTACTAGGCCTCCAGCCGGCGTAGCTATCATGGACGGTAAACGGATGGGCCCCTACATCGAGTCCTGTTCTACTATCATGTTCTTCACTTTCAGTGACGCACTGTCTTTGGTGGCCACCCTCAGCCATCTTTGAAGGAAAAGATTAGCCTCTGGCCCGACATTTCTCTGCAGATGACAGAAAAAAAAGTTAGTGGGCTGAAATTTAATGTGAACAAGAACAAAACAAAGTATTTATTAAAAAAAAATTTAGTTTGTGAAGAGGTTGTTTATTTATTTGTGAATTTTACTTAACTTTGTAGTATATTGAAACTGACAGTATCCTTTCATTATTAGCAACTACTAGGCCTCCAGCCGGCGTAGCTATCATGGACGATAAACGACTGAGCCCCTACATCGAGTCCTGTTCTACTATCACGTTCTTCCCTTTCAGTGACGCACTGTCTTTGGTGGCCACCCTTAGTAGTGAGGGCAACCCTTCCTTTTCCCGAAGGCTAACCACATCGATCAGAAGACCCTCATAGTCCATGTCGACTTGACCGAAGTCCATGTCAAAGTCTATGGTGTCACATTGAGGCGTAATTTCTTTATTTAGTGTGAGATTCCAGCCATCTTTGAAGGCAAATGTCAGCCTATGACCCAACATTTCTCTGCAGACGACAGAAAAAAATATTAGTGGGCTGAAACTTAGCGTGAACAAGAACAAAACAAAGTATTTATTAAAGAAAATTTTAGTTTGTGAAGAGGTTGTTTATTTATTTATGAATTTTACTTAACTTTGTAGTATATTAAGTTTGAAAAGAGGAAATTGAAGCGTGTAATTTTCAAAAATTCTCATTATGTTGAGGTTAATTTTGTTATAAAAATTTGGATTCGGTCACAAACTTTTGGCCACATAGATAACCCCAAAACAGTCAAAATTTTAAAATTTCAAATCAAGCGAAGGCAAGCAGTATCAGATTGTGTGATATGTCTTCAGGTATCGTCCGTTGATTGGTAGCATGGGTCTTTCACCCCGGAAATCTACTAACTGGTAGGCTCCTCCTGCATAGACCTTTTCAACGACAAATGGTCCCTCCCAAGTTGACTCAAATTTTCCACCTATCTTGCGGCGTACAAGAATAGGCCTTTTGAGCATAAGTACAAGGTCACCAACTTTGAATGTCCTTGGGTGGATCAATTTGTCATGGGCTTGTACTATCTTTGCCTGGTAAAGTTTAAAGTGTTGTTGTGCTTCAAATCGTTTTCCCTAAAGACTTTCCAGTTCTTCAAGTCTGAGTTTTCCACTTTCTTCTGTTGCGAGTTGGTTGGCAACAGCGACTCTGAGAGACGGTGTGCATTTCTAACGGTAGCACGACCTCAGACCAGTACACGAGCATGTAGGGTGTACACTGAGTGGGAGTCCTGAACGTCGTCCGGTAGGCCCGCAAGGCTTCTAACAGTTTGTTGTGTCAATCCCTTTTATTTGCGTCCAGTATTTTCTTTAAAATCTGTACCAATGTCTTATTGAAGGCTTCAGCTAGACCATTGGCTCTGGGATAGTAAATTGTAGAGTATATTTCATCTATCCCGTGTCTTTTGACAAAATTGTTTATTTTTGTGCTTTTAAAAGCTATCTCATTGTCGGAATACCAACTCGATTCTTACACAAGAATAGGCCTTTTGAGCATAAGTACGAGGTCACCAACTTTGAATGTCCTTGGGCGGATCATTTTGTCATGGGCTTGTACCATCTTTTCCTGGTAAAGTTTCAAGTGTTTTTGTGCTTCAAATCGTTTTCCTTCAAGACTTTCCAGTTCTTCAAGTCTGAGTTTTGCACTTTCTTCTGTTGCGAGTCGGTTGGCAACAGCGACTCTTAGAGACAGTGTCTGAATTTCTAATGGTAGCACGGCCTCGGACCAGTACACGAGCATGTAGGGTGTACACAGAGTGGGAGTCCTGAACATCGCCAGGTAGACCCATAAGGCTTCTAACAATTTGTTGTGTCAATCCCTTTAATTTGCGTCCAGTATTTTCTTTAAAATCTGTACCAGCATCTTATTGAAGGCTTCAGCTAGGCCATTGGCTCTGGGATAGTAAATTGTAGAAAATATTCAATCTATCCTGTGTCTTTTGATGAAATTAATGATTTTTGTGATTTTAAAAGCTGTCCCATTGTCAGAATACCAACTCAATTCTTACATGCTCTGAGACAATACCAACATGGTTCTTACATGTTCTCACAACAAATTTTAACATCTGGATAAACTAAATTAAAAAGTAAATGAAGTGCATGGATTTAAATCATCACAACTTCTTCCAACATTAAAGATCAATGCTCTCCACAACTTCCATCCAACACTTTAATTACATATCATTTTAAGGAAAAAGATAAAGAAAACTACTCAGAATCCATAGAGAGAACAAAACCACACTTTAGTTTAAAAATAGAAATCATTGTCAAACCAACAAGAAGTTTCAATTAAAACCAAAAGTAGTTTAAAAACAAAAGATAAAAGCTTATCTCAAATCCTCCACCAAACTTTAAGTTCCTTTGAATATCTTCTCTTTTACAACACTCTTACTCTCTAAATAAAGCAAAAAACAAAAAGGATAAATTAAATTGGTGGTGTCTGAAAATCTCTTCAAAACTATCTCTAACTCTTCTCAGAACTCCCCCTTTCCAGGACTTTCAAGCACACTTTAAAAAGTCTCCACTTCCTTCTTTTATAATCTTCAAAAGGTGTCTTTGTAACTCTTCAAAATGTGTCTCAATTCGAAGTATTCTCCAAAGGATGCCTCCTTTCATAAGTTTTCTGACCATATTTTTGTTTCTAGTGGACATAACCCCCTCTTGAGCCAATAGGTGCCTCAAATGTCCCTTCAAAAATTGACAAAAATGAAGTAAACTGTCACATAACTGCCTCTGACGCTTAAGCGCGGGGCCTCTAGCGCTTAGGCATGGCCTTCTCTGTTTCACCGGTGTTTAAGCGTTGGATCTGGCGCTTAGGCGCCAAAACACTTTTGCACTATTTTCACATTTTTGCTGTAAATTTGATCTTTTTTCTTTTCTTTTAGCATTTTTTACTTTTTTACTTATACCTGAAAGAAAAACACACAAATACTTTTCATTAAAGCGTAATATCTCAAAAATTGATATAAAAATCTGTCGAAAAACACTATATATTTTAGGTGTATCAACATCCATTTTGCATCAATTACATTGTGCCCCGTTGGATGTGCAACTAGCTCCCATGTATTGTTCTTCTCGATCACCTTAATTTCTTCGTACTTTGCATTCTTCCAGTTCTTACTTTACATGCCTTGAAAATTCACGAATTCACAATAAACAAAGAGACAAAACAGAGTTAGATTGTCTTGATTCTCATTTACTTCGAAAATTTCCTATGAACTTCTAAAGTGTGGCACTTTTTTGTTTGAACCTCCACTTGAAGTTANCAAATCAAGAAGTAAATGAAGTGCATGGATTTAAATCATCACAACTTTTTCCATCATTAAAGATCAATACTTCCCCACAACTTCCTTTCCAAAACTTAATTACTTATCATTTTAAGAAGAAAGAGAAAAAAAACTACTTAGAATCCATGAAGAAAATAAAACCACACTTTAGTTTAAAGGAAAAAATCATTGTCAAGCCAACAAAAGGTCTCAATTAAAACCAAAAGTAGTCTCAAAACAAAAAGATAAAAACTTATCTCAAGTCTTTCACCAAACTCTTGAAGTTCCTTTAATTCTGTTCTCTTTACAATCACGCAAAATAAAATAATGAAAAGGATAAAATAAAGTAAAAGTGGTGCCTGAAAATCTCTCCAAACTAACTCCCCAAATGAGAACTTTTAAAATTTTCCAATACTTTCAGGACCCTTTTCTAAGTCCTCTCTTCTTTCCTTTATAATTTTCCAAAAGGTGTCTTGGTTTCTCTTCAAAATATATCTAGATTTGATGTATTCCACCAAGAGATGCATCCTTTCATGATAATTTTTGTTTATGGTGGTTATAACCACCTATTAAGGCAATGGGTGCCTCAAAAACCTCTTCAAAATTTGCAGAAACTGAATTTATTCGTCCAATAACTGCCTCTGACGCTTAGGCGCGGCCTTCTTTGTTTAACCGGCGCTTAAGCACCAGATTTGGCGCTTAGGCGCCAAAACTTTTTTGGACATTTTTCACCTTTTTGCTCCAAATTTGATCCTTTTTCACTCCTTTAACCATTTTTCACCATTTTTACCTGTATCTACAAGAAAGACACAAAAATACCTTCCATTAAAGAGCAATATCTCAAAAATAGGTATAAAAATGTGGCTAAAAATACTATATATTTTAGGTCTATTGGTGACAAATAGGAGCACATCTATTCTTTACTTCTTTCAAATTTTGTAAAGAAATTTGATTAATTTATAGTTGGTGTCGGCATGATAGTAGTTTTGGGTAGTTTCTAGTCTCTTAACTCATAGATTACCCATTATGCCCTTTCCATAGGACCTACCAATGACCCTTAGTTACAATATCTAAACTAAATTGATAAAAGAATCTAGCCTATCACTCTAGAAATATTAATTCTACACCCATCAAATTTTATCTCCTTATCTAATTTCACCCCCTTCAGACGATCATCACTGCTCTTTCTAAGGTAGAATGTGATACTTACAAGTTAAGAAATCTTAGCCCTCTTAGGTCTATAAGTTTCCTCAACAAATTTTAATAATACAAATGGCGAATTTGTAAAGTAAATAAAGATCCGATAGAAATATCATCTCAATTTTTTGAAATAAAGAAGTTCTAAAAAAATCAAAATCACTTACTTAATTACTTCATATTACAAGGAGAAAGAGAAAAAAACTATTCAAAATGCATGAGGATAACAAAACAAAACATATTTGTAAAACTTAAATCCAAAGTACAAAACTTAAAGACAAAGATACAAATTTTTATCATGAATGTTTCCCAAGCACTCCTTTAAGTTCTCTGAATTCTCTGACTCCAAGGGCACTTATAAGACTCAGAAACTCCAGAAATAACAAAGACTCATAAAGAAAGATTCTCATACACTTAACACACTCACACACTATAAGACTCTATAGATCTAACTCCCCTAGCCTCTTGGAATTAATCCATATTTATAGAGCTTCGAAAATGACCAAGGATTGCTTTAGAAATCTCTTTAAAATTTGGCTTCATTCAATGAATCTTTTAGAAAATAATTGTGGCACCTACGCGCCAGCCAAGTTCTGCATCTGGTGCCTAGGCGCCAGCCAAGTTTTATATCTGGTGCTTAGGCACCAGTTTGGCTGGTTTGGTATCTTTCTTTAGTTTAGCCCCTTTTGCTCATTTTTGATATATTATTGCTCCTTTTTACTCTTCAACCCTTTTTCTTACACCTGCAACCAAAAACATAAAAATACCTTTCATTTAAGCATAATTTCCTCAAAATTTTAGCATAAAATGTGCATAAAAATAGGTAATTTTAAGGTGGATCAATCATCCTAAAAGTAAAATCTAGTGTCATGGATAAATTTTTTCGTTAATAGTATGTCAAACCATAGGGCATAACATCACTAACTATATGATTGACTATGTCTACAAACCATGCAATGTGCCATTCCATAATTTTAAATAATTATTTTTTAAGAGAACACTTGCTAATTTCTTCATCCAAATCTGGTTCTATTGGTTTAACTTCATAACTTCCCTGAAAATTGCTNAAGATATTTGCAAGATAATAATAATAGTAATAATAATAATAATAATAATAATAATAATAATAATAATAATAATAATAATAATAATAATAAATTGAGAGGATTGAACCTATCATGCCAAATCTAAACAAAGGCAAACGAACTCGCACAAGAGAATTCCAGAAAGCGTAAATCTCAGAGAAAGCGACGAGCATGTGTGAATGTGTGTCTACGTGTATACGTGTATCATATTCATATATATGTATCTACTCGTATCATATATAAAATTCATATATATATATATGAATTTTCAGATTTTAATAAAACAAGGTGGGTAAGGACCTCAATACACAAATTCACACATGCCATCCAATTCTTCGTGTATCTACGTATCTACCACCTATATTTCATATTTATGGCATCTAAATTCGCCATAGCATATCACAAAGGTTACCAATATAGTTTCAGGTGTACGAGTAAAATGTTATATAGGTAAATAAATTAACGATTTGTAAGCACGTAGGAACTATACAATGTGCAAGTATACCTTCCAAAACCCGGTATCCAACATATGAATACATGAGAATTGTTAACCTTTAATCTATAAAACATATCAAGCACCTGCCAGCAAGCATCAATACATAAGTATTCTTAACATTAGAGAAAANGCAAGGGAACAGAGCCAAAATAGATATTAGAAAGCTATTCATTCTCTACTGAGAACATCACCGAGGCATTCATNAGTGGGCTCATTTCTTTCTTACTCCATCCTTGGTTTCTCCCCTTCTTCATCCTTAAATAAGTTGTAGTGATCTCATTTCTTTCTTACTCCATCCTTGGTTTCTCCCCTTCTTCATCCTTAAATAAGTTGTAGTGATCATCATGTGGGTCCCAAACTCGTCCTCCTCCTTCATCAAACATGATATCACGACTGATGATTGTCTTCACAGTGTTTGGATTGTATAACTTGTAGACTTTTGAGCAGGAGTCATAACTGATGAAAATGTACTTCTCATTCTTTTTATCCAACTTTGCAACCCATCTAATACATGCACATGGTCTACACTTCCAAGCACTCTTAGATGGGAGATCCCAAGCTTCCACACTCCATGCTTCCTATTATGTCATTCCCCAGACACTTATTGTGGTAGCTTCGGTCCAAAATTCCTTAGGCAGCCTCTTACTCGGGAACATACTTCAAGATAAGTCAAGGACACTTCAAATCTTTCTTTTTGTCACACCATTTTGCTAAGGAGATCTTGTGATGGTCAACGGTCCAAACACCTTCTTTGGAGAATTGACCTACATTTCAATTCTCATTTCCGAATCAGTCCTAAATTTCTGATTCTCTCAGAATTGACCTACATTTCAATTCTCATTTCCGAATCAGTCCTACATTTCTGATTCATTGCATTCGAGGTCGGTCCTTACATTCCGACGCTTTCTTTTGAGAATTGACCTACATTTCAATTCTCCTTCAAGGTCGGTCCTTACATTCTGACACCCTCTTTTGAGAATTGACCTACATTTCAATTCTCAATTCTGAATCAGTCATACATTTCTGATTCATTACATTCGAGGTCGGTCCTTACATTTTGACACCCTCTTTTGAGAATTGACCTACATTTCAATTCTCATTTCCAAATCAGGCATACATTTTTTATTCATTTCTATCGAGGTCGGTCTTTACATTCCGACGCCCTCTTTTGAGAATTGACCTACATTTCAATTCTCATTTCCGAATCAGTCATACACTTCTGATTCATTACATTTGAGGTCAGTCCTTACATTCCGACACCCTCTTTTGAGAATTGACCTACATTTTAATTCTCATTTCCAAATCAGCCATATATTTCTGATTCATTTCATTCGAGGTCGGTCCTTACATTCCGACACCCTCTTTTGAGAATTGACCTACATTTCATTTCTCATTTCCGAATCAGTCATACATTTCTGATTCATTTCATTCGAGGTCGGTCCTTACATTCCGACACCCTCATTTGAGAATTGACCTACATTTCAATTCTCATTTCTGAATCAGTCATACACTTATGATTCATTACATTTGAGGTCGGTCTTTACATTCCGACGCCCTCTTTTGAGAATTGACCTACAACTCAATTCTCTTTTCCGAATCAGTCCTACACTTTTGATTCATTACATTCGAGGTCGATCCTTACATTCCGACACTTTCTTTTGAGAATTGACCTACATTTCAATTCTCATTTCTGAATCAGTCCTACATCTTAGGTGGCTTTGAGATAACATTTCTTGATTTTTATCGCGAGTCTTCTTAGGTGGCTTTGGTCATTTAAGATGTAATTAATTATAAGGGCTTGCCCTTATAGGAAGCATATATGAACCCAGCTTAATATAAACCCTATTTAATCATTTATATTAAATAGGGGAACTTGTCAGAAAATACAAATGTTTGGCAGACCAAACGGCCGTCATACTTTCCTTAATTTTTTTGATCGAGTCTCATCCTCAATTATTGTGTTTATCATTCGGGATAGATACATGATTTGAGGTACAGTACTCTTTCATTTTAAACTATGAAAAATATGGGGTCAGTTTGATTTAATACTTCAACGTCCTTCTGAAGCGGGCGACGAGATTTAGATTCCAGTGATCGACAGCTTCTTACGGGCAACTCCCCTCCAACACCGAAATAACGCCGACATGTACACATGTANCGGGATTTCAATTTCGATGACCGACAGCTTCTTACGGGCAAACCCCACACCAAAAATAGTGCCGACAATTTTATACTCATTTTTTGGTGATATTGCGCTTTAAAGAAAAGTATTTTTCTTGTTTTATTGTAGGTTGTTGATTTTTAGGACTTGAAGCAAAAAGGAAGCAAAAAGGAAGAAAAAAGATGAAATTTGGAGTCAAAATGATGTTTTTGAAGAATTACTCAGCACCGATGGCGCCAGGTTGGACACCGACAGCGCAGACCTATAGAACTGAGGCCAGAATATACTCAGTGCCAACGGCGCCAGAAGCAGCACTGACGACACCAATTGACAGAGAGTACAAAATTAATTCATGGGCCACTGGCGCTGACAATGCCAATGTCGGTGCAAGACCTATTGCTAGAAAATTTGGCAAATTTGTATGCGTTTTGAAGAGTTTTTGGATGCACCCATTGGAAAACCGACATTAATTTTTTACTTAGGGCAAAAATTGATCAGAAAAATCCCTCTTCCACTCCCCCAACCACTTAGAGTCCTTTAGTCATTTATTTCCTTAGAGTTTTGAGTTTTTGTGGTAAGTTTAAGAGTGAATTCTTTTCTAAGAGTTGTTATAGAGGGAGAGAAGTGAGAGATTTCTTCTTCTTACATCTTCTAAGAGAGACCCAAGAGTACTATAAAGAGAGAAAAAGTCTAAGATAGGCTACAAGGGATTTGCTTCGAGAAAGGGTTTCAGATAAGTGTTATTTGTTTATTATTGTTGTATGAACTTTCTTTTATATATCAAATTTGTGTTTTGTTGTAACTTTCTCATGAAGTCTGAGTAGTTTCCTTTATATTTCTCTATACTTTGAGATATGGTGAAATGAAGAGATAATTTGGATGTGCCAATGTTAAAATATAAAATAAATTGTGATGATTTTTCAACTCCGTTCTTAATTTACTTTTCGATATAACCAATTGAAATATTAAAATATATTGTAAAACATATGATCTTGGAAATGGAGTATTTAGTTCTACAACAGAGTGAGAATCACCCTAAGCATGAGATTAGCCAATGATTCTCTATAACACTGAATCAGGGTAGAGAATTAAAATTACTCCTATTTGACACAATACATATTTAAACCATTTATGTCATCTCATTTTTCCAAAAACTCATTATAGTGGGAAAGTTGCTATTTCATAATAGACAACTTCATCACATAAACATAGTTTGGTAGTTACTGTTTAAACTTTGCATTTCAGTTTTGCTAGTAGTTAATAATTTAGTTCTGATAATACATCAAATATTTGAAATTCGAAATAATAAATTTATTTTATTGTTGCGAATTTCCTAGTTAATTTATCATCTCAAATTTAAACCTTCCTCGTGGGATCGATATTTGGGGCTTAAACAGAAAGTCCTGTATTACTTGACAACGATACGTATATGTGACAAGAGGAAAATATGTTGAGATTTTCGTACCTATTTCTGTTTTTGATGATATTGCACTTTAAAGAAATGTATTTTTGATGTTTTGTTGCAGGAATGATGAATTTGGGTCATTGGAGAAAAAAGATGCAAAAAGAAGTGAATTTGGAGCGAAAATGACCAAAATGTGAAGATTTGAACTAGAGCACTGACGACGAGCCTAACGGCGCCGACGATGAGAAATTTCTGAGACTCTAGATTTAATGATTTAGAAAGCCCGCCGACGGCGCCATCGAGGCCGTTGATGGCGAGATCGGCGGTTGTGTCCAACAATGCATTGGATGAGGATAAATTTTGGAGGGATGCTTAAGAAACTCTTGGGAAAACTCATCCACATCTTTAAAGAGAAGACTTTGGCTGAAAATGGAGAAAGGACGGAGTGTTTTAAGTGTTGGGAAAGTGTAGAGAGTCTAATTATCAGGAATTCTTTGAGAGATTGTAAGTGTAGAGGGAAAGTGAGAGATTTCTTCCTTCTTGCCGCTTCGAAGAGGAATTCTGTGTGCTGTTAAGAAAGGAAGAGATTAAGAGGAACTTTGAGGAGTTTGCTTGGGGAGAAATTATAGATAAGTGTTATTTGCTTATTGTAGTTGTATGACTTTGCATTTATATATGAATTTCGAGTTTTGTTGTGTCTTCCCCATGAGTTCTCTGTCTTTTTCCTTGTCTTGAGATTTGTGAAATGGTGATTTGAATTGGTTGACCCATGAAAATGTTAAAGAAGTTGTGATGATCTTTTCACTTTGATCTTAATTTACTTCAATATGGCCAATTAATTTGTTAAAATATATTGAGTTTTACAACTAAAGTGAAGATTACATCCAAGATTCAGGGAGTTCAAAGCCCTTGGAAGTTGGGTGCAAATAAATAGGGAAATAAAATTATTGGGTTTAGAATTGAAGATTTTGGAATGACAGACTAAAATCCCCAATTTGGTCCTATCGTTTGGGTGTTGAAGTGTAGATGTTAGCCCTCAGGAGAGGGGAACGTGGGAGCTCCGAAGTGAGAGCCGGTATCCTCCCAGCCTAGCTGCAGATTCAGTAAACAAGTGTAGGTTTAGTAATGTTCTTTATGCCTGGACCAAAGGGTAAAGAATAGGTATGCTCCTATTTGACATAATATAATTTGAACTAATTCACTATGCCCTAAAGGGTAAAGAATAGGTATGCTCCTATTTGGCACAACACAATTTGAACTGATTCACTTTATTCATTCACTATAACTTCTTGACAAGGAGAATGATGCTTTCTTATATATTGAATATCACGTTAAAAACTTTGTTAGTATAATTAATTATTTAAGAGTTATTAAAATTACATATTTATTTCAATTGCCTATCAGTGACAGATAAGCAATTTGAATTCCATTGTTGCGATTAAGTATTGCTTTTCTAAAATCTTAGTTCGTAGTTCTACTATTACTCCATGTGGGATCGATATCTAAAACTCCATTAAAGCCTTATATTACTTGAGCGATACATATACTTGCATTGATAAGTGAACTTTACCATTATTGAATATTATATATATATATATATCTTTATCAAATCTATAACTGTTATTAAGTTTTTGGTGCCGTTGTTGAGGAATTAAATCTTTTAGCAGCAGTATTAAATACTTGTATTTTTAAGCATATATAAAGTCGCTGTCAAGTTTTTGGCGCCGTTGCCGGGGAGTAAACAAGAATCATAATTAGAGTAACAGACAAATTAAGATTATTAGAAAATTTTTACTTGAATTGCAACTTATTTTCATATTTAGTTAACTATTTTCTGTGTACTGATTTCAAATTATATGCGTAAATTTAGACCAGAAAATCTTATACCCTACGATTCAGAATTAGAACGCACTGTTAAAAAATTAAAAGATTGAGAAGAGAACCTAGAAATTCTGATACAATGGAAAACAATGTGAACAATCAACGAATAGAAAATGAACACCAACTTAGACCCCTACGAGATTATGCAAATCCTACAGTAGATGAAATTCACTTATCTATCCAAAATTTTGATGTAGCTGCTAATTCATTTGAGCTTAAACTTGCTATTATCCAAATGGTACATAAAAATCAATTTGGAGGTACACCAAATGAAGATCCTAATTTACACCTCGCTATTTTCTTAGAACTGTGTGCTACCTTTAAATATGACTTAGTTTCAAACGATGCTGTTAGACTTAGACTTTTTCCTTTTTCACTTAGGGATAAGGCGAAGCTGTGGTTAAATTCGTTAGCACCTGGATCTATTAGAACCTGGGGAGAACTTTCACAGAAATTTCTATCCAAATATTTCCTCCATCCAAAACTGCTAAACTTAGAAATGACATAACATCGTTGTGTCAGATTGATGGAGAGTCAATATATGAAGCTTGTGAGAGATTTAAAGATCTTCTTAGGAAGTGCCCTCATCATTCGTTACCAGATTCATTGATAATTCAAACTTTTTATAATTGATTAGTGGGATCACTTCGATCGATTGTAGATGCTGCGGCTGGTGGTTCTTTAATGTCAAAACCTTTGGATGAGGCTTATTCATGAAGCGGCTGGTGGTTCTTTAATGTCAAAACCTTTTGATGAGGCTTATTCATTAATAGAAGAAAATGCTACCAACAATTTTCAATGACCCTCTGAAAGGGTAAATCCTAAAAGAGTAGCTAGTATCCACGGCTGGTGGTTCGTTAATGTCAAAACCTTTTGATGAGGCTTATTCATTAATAGAAGATATGGCGCAACAATTTTCAATGGCCCTCTGAAAGGTTAAATCCTAAAAGAGTAGCTAGTATCCACGGCTGGTGGTTCGTTAATGTCAAAACCTTTTGATGAGGCTTATTCATTAATAGAAGATATGGCGCAATAATTTTCAATGACCCTCTGAAAGGGTAAATCCTAAAAGAGTAGCTAGTATCCATGATTTTGATGCAATATCTATGTTAGTTTCACAAATTGCTGCAATATCAGAGAAATTAGATCATTATGGAATGAATTATTCTCTAACACCTACTATGATGAAAGAGAATTCATCTGGGCAATTTGTGGATGTTCAACCTTCATATGAAACTTTAAATGCTATTAATAGACCCAAAAACATTATTCGAACTATTATAACCCAGGTTGGAAGAATCATTCAAATTTTAATTGGAATAACAATTATTCTACAAATCAACAATGGGCGAACAACCTAGTGAACCCATTAGGAAATTCATTCAACCAAGGAAATATTAATTATAGACCTTCTTATCCTCCAGGATTTAATAATAACTCTCAAATTAAGGAAAAAAAGTCGTCTATGGATGAGCTGATATTAAACATGGGTCAACAATTGCAGAATCAAGAAAATCAATTACAAATTGAAAGAAAATCAATTACAAAATCAAGGAACTGCTATTAAGAATATTGAAAATCAATTAGGGCATATCGCTACTGCGCTTAGTAACTGAACATTAGAAACTTTTCCTAGTACTGTGGAACTAAATCCTAAAGATCAAGGAAAAGAACAAATCAAAGCAATACAATTATGAAGTGGAAAAGAATTGGAAACAAGAGAGTAGAAAGAAACGAGAACTGAAAAAGAGAGAGTAGATACAGAAAAAGAAAAGGATCATAAATACCCAGAATTAGAATATCCACTTACACCAATGAAAACTACTGTGGAGAAACCTCCACCACCGTTTCTTTAAAGATTGAAGCAACACAAACAGAATAAATAATTTTTCAAGTTCTTAGAAATTCTTAAAAAATTAACGGTAAATATTCCCTTCGTAGAAGCTTTAGAGCAAATGTCCAATTAAGTGAAATTTATGAAAGATATTCTGAACAGGAAAAAGAAGTTCATTGATAATGAAACTATTGCACTTAGCGAAGAGTGTAGTGCAATTATTCAGAAAAAGCTTCCTGAAAAATTAAAAGATCCAGGTAGTTTCACTATACCGTGTGCTATCGGTGAAAAATTTTATGGAAGAGCATTATGTGATTTGGGAGCTAGCATTAATCTTATGCCTCTATAAATTTTCAAAAGATTAGGATTAGAAGAAGTCTCACATACTTCTGTAACTCTTCAGTTACATATTCTAAGAGAGTTATAGAAGATGTGTTAGTAAAAGTTGATAAATTTATTTTTCTTGTGGATTTCATTGTTTTAGCTATGGAGGAAGATAAAGAAATACTTACAAATTTATCTTTTCTATGGATTTCATTGTTTTAGATATGGAGGAAGATAAAGAAATACCTATCGTAGGGAGACCATTTTTAGCTACTGGAAAAGCTATGATAGATGTTCAAAAAGGAGAATTAATAATGAGAGTTAACCTTTCCTGTGGATCTCATTATTTTAGATATGGAGGAAGATAAAGAAATACCTATCATTTTAGATTCTTATGGATTTCATTGTTTTAGATATGGAGGAAGATAAAGAAATACCTATCATTTTAGGGACCTTTCCCATGGATTTCATTGTTTTAGATATGGAGGAAGATAAGAAAATACCTATCATTTTAGGGAGATCATTTTAATCATTGTTTTAGATATGGAGGAAGATAAAGAAATACCTATCATTTTAGGGAGACCATTTTTTGTTTTAGATATGGAGGAAGATAAGGAAATACCTATCATTTTAGGGAGACCATTTTTTGCTATTGTTTTAGATATGGAGGAAGATAAAGAAATACCTATCATTTTAGGGAGAGCATTTTTAACTACCTTATTTTAGATATGGAGAAAGATAAAAAAATACCTATCATTTTAGGGAGACCATTTTTAGCTACTCGAAAAGCTATGATAGATGTTCAAAAAGGAGAATTAACTATGAGAGTTAATGATCAAGAAGTGGCTTTTAACATTGCAAAATCTATGAAAAGGAAGATAAAGAAATACCTATCATTTTAGGGAGACCATTTTTAGCTACTGGAAAAGCTATTGAGATGTTCAAAAAGGAGAATTAACTATGAGAGTAAATGATCAAGAAGTGACTTTTAACATTGTGAAATCATATGTTTAAAAAGACCTATCATTTTAGGGAGACCATTTTTAGCTACTGGAAAAGTTATGATAGATGTTCAAAAAATATTACCTATCATTTTAGGGAGACCATTTTTAGCTACCAGAAAAGCTATGATAGATGTTCAAAAAAGAGATTTAACTATGAGAGTTAACGATCAAGAAGTGACTTTTAACATTGCAAAATCTATGAAATACCCGCTGTTGAAAGAGATAATGAATGTTTTGGCATAAAAATTAATGAACATCTATTGAAAGAACATTTTAAAGAACATTTTGAAGAGAAAGAAAAATTTGAAGAGAGTGATGAAATTATTCTTAACATCTATTGAATGAACATTTTAAAGAATATTTTGAAGAGAAAGAACAATTTGAAGATAGTTATGAAGTTATTTTGGACGAAATAGAAAATGAAGAATTAGATTATGTACAGGGAAGATTTGAGATGTTAGATATTACAGAAAATGCTAATAAGAATCTAGCTCCATCAAGTATAAAACCACCTGAACTTGAGTTGAAAATATTGCCTAGCCACTTGAAGTATATGTTTCTAGGAGACTCATCTACATTACCTGTTATTATATCTTCAGAATTAAATGTTGAAGTATGTACTTTTGGGAGACTCATCTACATTACCTGTTATTATATCTTAAGAATTAAAAGAAGAAGTATGTATTTTTACGAGACTCATCTACATTACCCGTTATTATATCTTCAGAATTAAATGATTATGAAATATGTGTTTTTGGGAGACTCATCTACATTACATGTTATTATATCTTTAGAATTAAATTAATTGCAAGAGCTTCTGGGAGACTCATCTACATTACATGTTATTATATCTTCGGAATTAAATGATTTGCAAGAGCAAATATTTTAGATACATTAAAAAGATATAAGAAAGCTTTTGGTTGGACCTTAGCTGATATTAAGGGAATATGTCCTTCGATCTGTATGTACAGAATTATACTAGATGAACAATATAAACCAAGAGTTGATCCATGAAGGAGATTAAACCCAATGATGAAAGAAGTAGTTAAGAAGAAATTTTGAAATGGTTAGACACTGGAATTATATATCTTATTTCAGATAGTGCGTGGGTAAGTCCTATTCATTGTGATGGTTAGACACTAGAATTATATATCCTATTTCAGATAGTGCGTGGGTAAGTCCAATTCATTTTGTTCTTAAGAAAGCTGGAGTGACTGTTGAAACAAAAGAGAATAATAAATTAATACCTATANTTAGAAAATGAAGAATTAGATTATGTTCAAGAAAGATTTGAGATGCTAGATATTACAGAAAATGCTGATAAGTATCTATTTCCGTCAATTATAAAATCACCTGAACTTGAGTAGAAAATATTGCCTAGCCACTTGAAATACGTGTTTATGGGAGACTCATCTACATTTCATGTTATTATATCTTCAGAATTAGATGATTTGCAAGAGCAAAGTCTGTTAGCTACATTGAAGAAAGCTTTTGGTTGGACCTTAGCTGATATTAAAGGAATCAGTCCTTCAATCTGTATGCACAAGAAAGCTTTTGGTTGGACCTTAGCTGATATTAAGGGAATCAATCCTTCGATCTGTATGCACATAATGATATTTATATCTTCAGAATTAAATGATTTGCAAGAGCAAAGATTATTAGATACATTGAAAAGATATAATAAAGCTTTTGGTTGGACCTTAGCTGATATTAAGGGAATCAGTCCTTCAATTTGTATGCACAGGCTTCAGAGTTAAATGATTTGCAAGAGCAAAGACTTTTGGATACATTAAAAAGATAAAAGAAAGCAGATATTAAGGGAATCAGTCCTTCAATCTGTATGCACAGAATTATATTAGATGAACAATATAAGCCAAGCAAAGACTGTTATATACATTGAAAAGATATAAGAAAGCTTTTGGTTGGGCCTTAGCTAATGACAAGAACAAAAATTGTTAGATACATTGAAAATATATAAGAAAGCTTTTGGTTGGACCTTAGTGGATATTAAAGAATCAGTCCTTCAATCTGTATGCACAGAATTATATTAGATGAACAATATAAACCAAGAGTTATTCTACAAAGGAGATTAAATCCAATGATGAAAGAAGTAGTTAAAAAGGAATTTTTAAAATGATTAGACACTGGAATTATATATCCTATTTCAGATAGTGCATGTGTAAGTCCAGTTCATTGTGTTCCTAAGAAAGGAGGAGTGGTTGTTGAAACATATCCTATTTCTGACAGTGCTTGGGTAAATCCAATTCATTGTGTTCCTAAGAAAGGAGGGGAGACTATTGAAGCACAAAAAACAACGAATTAATACCTATCAGACAAGTTACTGGGTGGCGTATTTGTATTGATTATAGAAAATTAAACACTGCCACTAGGAAACTATCAGATAAGTTACTGGGTGGCGTATTTGCATTGATTATAGAAAATTAAACACTGCCACCTGGAAAAGATCACTTCCCTTTACCCTTTTTAGACCAAATAGTAGATAGACTTGCTGGGCACAAATATTTTTGTTCTTTAGATGGATATAGCGGTTACCCTTCGAATTCTTATTACACCTGAGGATCAAGAAAAAACAACATTTACTATTCCTTTTGGAACTTTTTTTTTTTGAAGAATGCCTTTCGGATTATGCAATGCACCTACAACATTCCAGAGATGTTTGATGTCAATATTTAGTAAGTTAATTGATGATGGATTGGAAGTATTTATGAATGATTTCTCTGTATTTGGAATAGCATTTGATGCATGCTTAAATTATCTTGAAAAAGTTTTAAAGTTAAAAGTATTTATGGATGATTTCTCTGTATTTGGAACATCACTTGACGCATGCTTAAATTATCTTGAAAAAGTTTTGGAGTTATTGTGAAAGAACTAATTTGGTTTTGAATTGGGAGAAATGTCAATTTATGGTTGCAGGAGGAATTGTATTAGGGCATAAATTTTTGGAAGATGGTATGGAAGCGGACCTTGAAAAAATTTAAGTTATATCTAAACTAACACCTCCTACTAATGAAGAGAGGTAGGAGTTTTCTTGGACATGTTGGTTTTTACAGGCGTTTTAGAAAGATTTTTCCAAAATTACCGNGGCATAAAATTTTGGAAGATGGTATGGAAGCAGACCCTGCAAAAATTCAAGTTATATCTAAACTAGCACCTCATACTAATGTAAGAGAGGTTAGGAGTTTTCTTAGACATGTTGGTTTTTACAGGCATTTAATTAAAGATTTTTAAAAAATTACTAAACCTCTATGCCAACTTTTAGAAAAAGACTAGAAATTTGAATTTATTGAAAGCTGCTTAAATGCCTTTGAGTTATTAAAGAAGAAATTAATCACAACCCCTATTTTAATTTCACCTAATTGGGAGAAACCATTTGAACTGATGTGTGATGCTATTGATTATGCTATTGGAGTTGTCCTTGAATAAAGGTATGAAAAGATTTTTAAAGTTATATACTACACTAGTAAAACTCTTAATTATGCACAAATTAACTATACTGTTACTAAAAAAGAGTTACTGGCCATTGTGTATGCTTTAGATAAATTTAGATCTTATTTAAATGGAGCTAAATGTGTTGTGTACGCTGATCAGTGCTTTAGACAAATTTAGATCTTATTTAATTGGAGCTAAATGTGTTGTGCACACTGATCACGTTATTAAATATCTAATGCAAAAGAAGGATGCCAAACCAAGGTTAATTAGATGGATACTTTTGATGAATATCTGATGCAAAAGAAGGATGTCAAACCAAGGTTAATTAGATGGATACTTTTGATGCAAGATTTTGATCTTGTGGTTATTGATAGAAAGGGAACTGGTAATCAAATTGCTGATCATTTGTTAAGATTAGAAAACCATGAATTATCTGACACTGACAATGAAATTACAAATAGTTTCCCGATGAACAACTTTATAATATTAATGAGTGAAAAATACCATGGTATGCTGATATTGTTAATTATCTTGTAAGTGATATTTTGCCACCTATGCTGACACTGCAACAACAAATAAAATTCATTTATGATGCGAATGCATATTTTTGGGATGAGCCTATTTATATAAATAATGTAAGGATCTTATTATGAGGAGATGTGTACCTTTTGAAGAAACTGATTTAATCATTCAGAAATGTCATGATTCTAAATTTGGAGGACATTTTGGGATTGATAAAACTGCTTATAAAATCTTACAAGCTGGATTTTATTGGCCTACTATCTTTAAAGATGTTTAAAGATACATAAAAACTTGTGATCGATGTCAATGAGTAGGCAATATATCTAAACGAAATGAAATGCCTCTGAATCTTATGTTAGAAGTTGAGATCTTTAATGTTTGAAGATTTTATGGGACCATTTATTCCTTCATTTGGGAACTTATATATATTAATTGTAGTAGACTATGTTTCTAAGGGACCATTTACTTCTTCATTTGGGAACTTATATATATTAATTGCAGTAGACTACATTTCTAAGTGGATTGAAGCACAAGGTTTACCTCATTGTAACGCTAAAATATTTTAAGATTTTTAATGAAAAATATTTTCACTAGATACAGAATGCCTAGAATGATTATCACTGACAGAGAATCCCATTTTAGGAATAAATATATTCAGAGATTGACATAAAAATTTAATATTATTCATAGAATCTCTACTGGCTATCATCTGCAAATTCAGAGATTGGCAGAAAAATTTAATATTATTCATAAAATCTCTACTGTCTATCATCCTCAAACTAATGGGTTAGCTGAAGTTTCTAATAGAGAGATTAAACAAATACTTGAAAAGACTGTAAACCCTATAAATAGTTCAATTTTATTCCTTTCATTTTATACTTATTACCGTAACTCTAGTGCAGTCCTTTTCACTAAAAATTTTAACTAAGTCTACTATATCATTCCTAAAATCAAATGTATATTATCCTAAGTTAACACTACATACCACAAATCATTTTAAGGAGTGATATCAAATTAAATACAGGTTACTGAGGATAAATAAAGTTAAGTTTTTAAAATATTTTTTCTTCCCGTCAAACTTGATTTTAACATGTATAACATTAAGTAGAGAAAATATAAGCAGAAAGAAAAACTATTCAGAAATTCTATCTACCCCAAATGTCTATCAGAAATAACTATAAATATTAATCAGGATTGAAAATATGTAGCAAAAAGTCAATTCAAACTGAAACATGATAAAATGAAATTAAACTTAAAGAATAGTTTGCTAGCACAAAAAGTATCATAATATGAATATAATTATGTTCTTCAAGTCTTATATAAAGTTGTAAGAAAAAAAACAAACATAAATGGAAACACAAACATCAAAACATAAATGAGATCAATTCTCTCTTCATCTTATCACAGCTAGCTTTTAACCTCTAATGTCTTACAAAATCACTACACTGATTAATTAGGTACATTTAAATGCTTTTATAAAGTTTAATCCCATCGACATGATTATCCCTGGCTCGCGAGCACCAAAATCTGGCAACACCTTATCCCTTTAAGTATGCAACTCTAACAGCTATAAAGCGTAGTGTAAGATCATCCTCAAGTTATTCATCAACTGACTTATGGAACCAAATTGAAGAATACAAGATCAAATAAAAGAAGTAAAAAAAATTTAGATGGACTTTTTCTATGTTCAAACTCATAATGTCTCTAGTTAATCCTCAAGTCTGGTTTAGATTTGAGTTATAATATACTTGTTAATTCACTATTACTAAAGAACAAACATAAGTCCAGGCACAACTAGAAATTTTAGAATCATCTCACTCATGACACACAAAGATCAAATTAATTTACCAACAATCCAAACATCTACCAACATAAATCAAACTGATTAATCCACAAAAAAGCAACCACACAAGGATAACAATCAAAATTCACAAACATACTAAAACAAACCTCACTGATAACCTTGGTTGCCTCCCACAAAGTGCTTAGTTTAATGTCACTAGCCTAACAAAGGGTTTCCTCATAGATAAATTTTCCATTTAAGTAAACACAAGATCAATAACCAAATCTTTTTTCAGATCCTGAGATTCTACTAAATCCTTAAACTGTAGCTTTTCTTTCAACTTCTCAAATTAATTTGAATTATTGTTCTTCAAGTTTCTTTCTAGATACAATATTCTTCTACTGGTATTCTCAATTTACATATTAATGTCATCCTTAAAATGTATAAGAAATGGATCTCTATATGATAACTCTAGGTCTCTTAAATTTTTAGTTAGATTCTCCCTAGATGATTCAGATTCTAGATCAAATTCCACTGGGATATTCTTTTGTCTCAAGTTTCTTCTAATTCTTCCCACTCGTACTGAGTAAATGGTGGAGGTGCTCTTTCTATATTTATCTTGGTTAAGGAAATAGGTTTTTATAATTCCTTAGGAATTTCTTCCATTGGTCTTTTAATTTCCCTATCCTCATTTCTCAACTCAAAGTTGTTTTAAAACATATCATCAAATTCTCTTCTAATTCTTGGTTAGATCTCTTTATCTTGCTTATCATTTTTCTTCTTACAGTTTATCTTAGGGTCACTAGGAAAAATATCTGGAGGATTAATATTAATTAATTCAATAATCAACCCCAATTGGTTTTCTATATTCCTTATAGCAACCCATTAACTTTTAAACTGATTTTCCATTTGATAAACAACCTCTTCTATAGACATCTCCTTCTTTTCATATGCTAGGTTAGAGTTAAAATCAAAAGGACAAGCAGGTCCAAATTTATAGTTATCCTGATTATTCCAATTACCTAAAGGATCATCTTGATTATAATCTCATAATTGTTTTCCTCCTTCATAATTGTTATTCCAGTTAACATTGGAAGGATTCTCCTCACCCTGGTTATCATAATTGAAATAAGGGTATTTGAGTGATCTTCTATCTCATCGATATTTTCAAAAGAGTTAGTGTCAACCATCTGTCCAAATGAGTTTACTTGAATGACTATGGGTTCATGAGGTTGACACATTGCATAATGATCTAAGCTTCTTGAAGTATATGCGATCTAAGAAGTTAAAATATTCAGTATATCATCTTTATAATAATTCATCATTTCTAAAATAGCTTCTGAAGTTTTTTCTGTTTCCTAGTCCTCCTAATAGTTCTCTATATTTCTGAGTTGTATAATTCAACGTCTGCAGTTCCTAAACTACACATACAAATCTAGAAACTTAACTAATAGGATAGATATCAAGCACATTAAATAATAACAAAATATTTTTTATGTTTTAATTATTTTTTATTTTTTTTTTAATACAGAAAATAATTAAACGCACTAGATAATAACATAACAATTTTCAAATCTAAGTCTACTAAGTTCAACTAAAATTCTTCTAAAGTTCTCACCATAGCTTCCTCGACAACGAAGCCAAAAACTTGATGCACCCCTAATGTGTGATGTTTTTCTAGGTGTTTATGTCAATTTAAATTCCCGACGATAACATCAAAAACTGGATGTGCCTCATATATACTTGCACACACTAGAGGTTCTACGCAAGTATATGTATCGTTGAAGTAATACAGGGCTCTAGTGGTTTCCCGTTTACCGATCACACAGAGAAGCGAGGTAAGTGGCCTTTAGTCAAAGTTCTAGCCTTCTAATATCAAGTCTTAGCTTGGAAAGTCAATTTAAGTGGTTTTTTCCAAAAAAATACTACTAAATGGAAATATTAAACCTAAGGTTTAACAACTGCTCCTAAATGAAAGTATTAAATCTAAAGATAACCCTATCTAGATGAATTGGTTTGGTAAATTTTGAGATATAAAAACTACTATTCTTGTGCAATGAATTAGATAATGTGCAGGAATGAGATACATAAAATTCAATATTGATAATGACAGCAAGAGAAAATCTCTTCTTTACCCTCATTTGAGCGCATAAAGAACATTTGTTAACTTAAAGTCCATTCTTTAACATCTTGATTCCCCCATCAAAACTAACTAACCTGTCACCCGAGCATCCCACAACCTATGCCTTAGATGTGACTGAATCTCATTGTTAAAGTATGAAGTCTTAAGTCAAATTGATAGGAATCCAGTCGGTCACCCTAGAAACACCAATTTACACCCATTAACAAAAATTTCCCTAATATTGCATTCAACAACGTTAAATATTATAATGTGTCAAACAAAAGCATACCTATTCCTTACCCTCTAACAGGGCATAAAGAACATTGACTAATATAGAGTTGAGTTCCTAAATCCATGGCTAAGCTGGGATGATATTAGCTCTCACTCTAGAGTTTCCACTATCCCTCCATCTAGAGGCTAACATCTAGCCTTAGGTTCTAAACATCTGAATCAAATTGGAGGTTCTAATCTATCACTTTATAATTTACAATTTATGTTCATCAAAACTTATTTCTCAATTTATTTGCACTCAATCTTATGGAGTACATTCTCATCCATAAAATTAAATGTGGTCACACTTTATTGAGAATTACACCACCTTCTCGGATCTTAGTGCAATTACAACAAATTTTTACACTACAATAGGCCATTAGTGTAATGTAATTGAAGTTCAAGTGGAAATAATCACATTAATGATAAAAAAAATATGCATCCCAAAATACTAAATATGAATCCTACTTATTGTAAAAGAAAAGTAAAATGAAAACAATGACATAACCTACTCATGCCACTATTTCCTAACAAAAAGAAAGAGTAAGAAAAATTACTCACAAAGCATGAAGAAAACATAAAGGAGAACTTCATTACATCAAATAAAATCTAATTGATAAGTGTTTAACAAAATCATATAATAATGAAGAACACAATACTTAGTTTTATGTACTTGAAAAAAAAGTTCAAGATCTCTTCAACAAAGTTTCTCATTGATCCATGCAATGTAGTACAATATCTTACAGTTTCACTCAAAATCCCCTCTCCAATCTCTCCAGAAAAGGTAGAAATTTACATTCTTACTCCTATTCTAAGATCGCTAAGCCTTCCTAAGGATTTTCGGACGTTCCAGGGCCAAAGGTTGTGAAAACCTATGAAAAAATGCCAAGAGATGTGTCTTCAGGCATCCAGAATCGTCATATAACTCTTTGTGGCTATTTGTAACCATTCGTGACTAATTTTAATTCCTAGGTGCCAATATCTGGACCCTAGGTACAAGGTAAAAAAATATCCTTGCTTAAAAAGGTTTCGTTTCACTCCATTTAGACCCTAATTTCTCCAAGTGTCTTTTTGCTCCATTTTTGCCACTTTTTGCTCCAATTTACTCTAATTTGCTCCACGTTCCTTATTTGTTGTATCTTCAATAAAAATATGAAAATAAATTTCATTAAACCGCACTATCACCAGGAATGACCTTTAAATGTATATGAAAAAGAAATCATTTTAAGGTGTATCACTACTCGTACATCTGGAGGGAGGATAGAATGGGAGCTGCACTGAGTTATTTTCATGAATCCACTGATTCTCCTGGAACATCTCTAAATGAACAGCATAAGCACTGAAAAAAATTAGATTGACACGCATTCTATCAATCAATATGCATCATGTGATCAGACAGGACATAAATTGTAGTCTGGGTAGCAGTAATATCATCTTCTATAATCTTGATCGTGGGTGATACAGAACCAAGGCTGGAGAAACATTGAGGTGAATAATGAGAAGTAAAGGACTATAAAGAACCTGATTAGGAAAAACTTTCTCAAGCCCCAAAAATAGCATGTTTATCATATAACATCATAGTCTAGGCATGGGCTTCAAAGGATGAAGCAGCTCCTCCCATCCATCAAAATGAACACCAACAAGTTTACACAAGGTAAAATAAGTGGAAGGGTGCCCTAACCATAAAGTGGATCTCACATTATGAGATTTGGAGATGGAATGGTAAATCACAGTCCATATATCAATAGATTTCATCATTTGAATGCAATAGTTCAAGATAGCTCTCTCCTTCGTCACCTCGCTGATAGCCTAAAAATGTGCTACTTTTTTATATATATTTTTTGCTTATTTTTAATGATATTGAAATTTAATGGAATGTATTTTGCATCTTTTTTTGTTTCAGGTACAAGAGAGGAGTTTTGGAGAAAAACGAGCAAAAACAGAGCAAAACAGGGTCAAATGGAGCAAAGAAGCACAGATTGAAATGCCGCTTAGGTGCTAACTTTTGTCACTTAAGCTTCAAACCCTGTACATAGAAACAAAGAGTCTGGCTTCTGGAAGACTGGTGCCTAAGCACCAGATAGTTATTTCAGGCTTCTAGAAGACTGGCACTTAGGCTTCAGGATATGGGCTTAGGCACTAGAATAGATTTATTTAAGAAATACAATGTATTTTAACAAAATTTTAAGGGGCATCTGAAGTGACTCTTGGGGGATTTTGAGGGATATATTAAAAGGACTTTTCAACATATTTTTCCTCTCCCACTGTAATTTTTTAGGAAGATCGAGAGGTCGTAGATAGGAGTAGGAAATGTAGATTTCTACATTTCTGGATAAATTATAGAGGAGATTTTGAGAGGAATTTGTAAGGGATTATATTATCATTAATGGATTAGTAAGAGACTTTGTTGGAGGGATTTTTATCTTTCTTTTAGAGGAAAAAGCCAAGTCATGTGTTCTTCAATATCTTGTTATGTGTGACACAACTTTAAGAGGTAGAATTCTTGTATTTTTCTTTTACAATGAATTTGATGAATGTTTAGGATGTTAGGATGCATGTTATAATAGGTTTTTCATATTAAAGTGATGGTTATTACTTCATGCTTCATTTACATATTCAATATGGCCAATTGATATGTTAAAATTTGTTGTAAATCAAAATGTCTCGAGAGGGTTAAAGCCTTAACTACAAAGAGGAACTGCATTGAACTTATGGGTGAAGGAAAAGTTATCCTAAGATTCAATATAATTTTAGGGAGATATTCATTAATTTGGTGTAAATTAGTGTTTCTAGGGTGACACTAGATTCCTACAAATTTGATCTAGGGCTTCGTAACTTAAATCTAAGATTGAGCAAATTAGAGGGCTATCAGGAGAAGGAGACTCTAGGGTGACATAATAGAAGTTTCACCATGACAATTTTGTTACTTTAAGGAATTGACCATAGGTTAACTAAGCCACATTATACAGTCGGAAGAGGGTAACTAAGATTTTTTCTTCGATTGTCACTATGCTGACCTAACTTTTGTTGACGTCTAGTGTTTCTTCCTTTGGAGCTTAGGATCTCACCATAGGAATTTCTTGTTGGTTATCCTAGAGGACTAGTGATGGAACCCTACCTCATTAGAAAATATAAACACCTCTTTACTCTTTATGGAGTTCCACAGGTTTCGTTTTGACCTCTAGCACTTAGAAGGTTGAAACTAACATAGGGGAGCTCAAAGGGACCCACATAGGTTCGTCTAGGGTTAGCCTCAGATGGCTTGATCTTAGTCTTGGTCTTGGTTAAGCTCATACACAAATACTCAAACCCCTCACACACATTCTCAACTAACATCAGTCACATTTGACATTTCCTCACTCTTTTGGAAACTCATGTGGGTGGTTGATACACCAAAACTATATAGACTTTTTATACACATTTTTAAACCTATTTTTAAGATATTACTCTTTAATTAAAGATATTTGTGATTTTTTTTTTCTTTTAGTTACAATCAAATGAATGAAAAATGATAAAAGGAGTGAAAAGGGTCAAATTTGGAGAAAAAATGAACTGGGGCGCTTAAGCGCCCAGGACTGGCTCTTACACGCCAAATATACAGAGAGAGCCACCCCTAAGCACTAGTTACCGAGCACTTAAATGCTAGAAATAGTTATTTGATGACTCATTGAATTTAGATGAATTTTTAAAGAGGTGTTTGAAGCAACCCTTGGTAAAATTGTGGGAAATAGCCCATGGACATGAAAATTTATTCAATTGGCTTTTGAAAGGAGGCAACTTCTAGAAAATTTATTGAATAGAGACACATTTTGAAGAGACTCCAAGGAACCCCTTGAATTTTTATTAAAGAAGGCTTGGATCATCAAGAGAAAAGAGCCAACAACCATCATCCATCCAAGTAACTGCCGCTGCCGCTGCCCATCGCCGCTGCCGCCGTCGCCACAGGCCACTTTTATTTTATTTTAAGTTATAGTTTGTATTGTAAGTGAATGAAGAGAATTCAAAAGAACTTCAAGACATTTTGTGGAGAAGATTTGAGATAAGTGTTTTTCTTTCTGACTACATTTGGTTTTAATTTAGATTTCTTTTTTGTGTGTATGATTTCTACTCTTAAACTCATTTATGGTTGTGTTTTCTCTATGAATTCTGAGTTGTTTTCTTTATCTTTTTCCTTAAAATGTTAAGTAATTAAGTGTTAAAAAGATATTGTGTGAAGTAATAGGCTTCAATGTTGGAAGAAGTTGTGTTGATTTGAAACATTGTACTTCATTTACTTCTTGATTTGGCCAATTAATATGTTAATACGTGTTGTGAGAACATGTAAGATCTGAGATGGCATTGCATCAGTCAACAAATGGTAAAAATCACATATTTATTTCAAGGATGAGAAAGTAGTTCATGGTGTTGAGTGCAAATAAATAGGGAAATAAAATATCATGGGTATAAAATTAGAGGACTTTTGAGTGACAGGCTAAAGCCCCCAATTTGATCTATAATTTTAGGTTTTGATATAAGATGTTAGCCCCCAGGTGGAGGGAGAAGAGGAAACTCTAGAGTGAGGGCTAGTATCTTCTCTACCTAACCAGTCTTCAAAACTATTCAAACTATAGATTAGCCAATGTTCTTTATAGCATCTCTAATAAAGGTAAAGTATAGTATTGCTCCTATTTGGCACAACATATTTAAAATACTTCCAAAACAAAATTTCTATACTTGTTACTAATTCATGATAAGGAAAAATATATTTTACTTATATTGCCTTCACCTTGCAAATATTTAGTTAAGTTAATTTGTTGTTTACTTTATTTTCAAATATCAATAATTATAAAAAGAATCAAATTTTCATTCCTATTATAGTATCTTAAGTTTAAGTAACAATATTTTGCTAAGTAGAATTTTTATTATCTAAACTATATAATTTAACAAAAAAGTGCATATTGCCAATTTTCCTTATGGCTTTTATAGTTGGGGCTTAGTAAAAAAATCCTATATTACTTGATAACGATACATATACTTGCATAGTTTCCCATATTTAAATATTATAACTGTATTTTTTTTTCTTTGTAGTGAAAAATTTACCTAAATTTTGTTTTGAATCAAGTTTTTGGTTTTGTTGCAAAATAGGAATCATTAAGCATATAATCACATACAACGTAATAAACATCTATGTAGAATGTTGGGATTAAGTTTTTCGCGCTGTTGCCGGGAAAAACATTGCAATTTTTCAAAAGAGGTTTTTAGAAATCAAAATTTCTATTTTTAAAAAGTCTTATTTAAACTTTAAGATTTATTATAAGAGTATTGTAGTGTTATTTTTATATTAAGATCTTGTTTGTGTGTTTTTATTTTTCTATATCTTATTTTATGTGTTTTATAGTCATATATGTGTAGTTCAAGTTCCACAGGACTTGTGCCTTATGATTTTGAATTAGAAAGAACTATTAGAAAATTAAAAAATTAAAAATTACTACAAAACTATAAGAAACATCAAACCAAAATAACCAAAATGTTGAAGAGTTTAGACCTTTAAGAGATTGTACAAACCCTACGATGGATGAACTTCATTGTAGTATTCAAAAACTCCCTGTAGTGGCTAATTCATTTGAGCTTAAACCTTTTATTATCCAAATGGTATCAAATAATCAGTTTGGGGAGCACCAACTGAAGATCCAAATTTACATCTTACCAATTTTCTAGAGTTGTGTGCCACATTTAAATATGATGATGTATCAGATGATGCTGTAAGACTTAGATTTTTTCCTTTCTCAATGAGGGATTAGACTAAGATGTGGTTACATTCTTTATCATCTCAATCTATCAAAACTTAGGGAAATTTAGCTCATAAATTCTTTGCTAATTATTTTCCTCCATCAAAAACTACAAAGCTTAAAAATGATATTACATCTTTTTTCTAGTTTGAAGGGAAATATATTTATGAAGCATGGGAATAATTTAAAGAACTCTTGAAAGTGTCCACACCATATTATACCAAATTGGTTAATAATTCAAATCTTTTACAATGGATTAGCGGGATCTCTTAGATCTATTATTGATGCCACTGTTGGTGGTTCATTGATGTCAAAAATATTTAATAATGCTTATGCTTTAATTGAAGAAACAACTATAAATAATTTTTAATGGCCTTCTAAAAGGGTGAACCTTAAGAAAGTATCCAATATTCATGAAACTGATGCATTTGTTATGTTAGCAAATCAAGTTGCTACAATTTCAAGGAAGTTAGACCAATTTGGAATGAATTTTTCTCAATCAATTTCCATGATTGAAGAGAATTCATAAACAACAAGCAGAATGACCCATATTCAAGCTATTATAACATTGGTTGGAAGAACCATCCCAACTTTAATTGGAATAATACTTTGGGTGGTAATAATCAGCAATGGGGGAACAATCAAGTAAACCCATTGGGAAACTAGAATAACCAATGGAATAGCAATTATAGACCTACTTACCCTCTAGGTTTTAATAATAATTCACAATTTAAGGAGAATAATTAGTCTATAGAAGAAGTGGTGTTACAAATGAGAAATTAGTTACAAAGTCAAGGAGCTAAAATTCAAAATATTGAGAATGAGTTGGGACAAATAGAAAATTCATTAAGGGCCCATATGGGGCAGATTACTTAGGTGCGGCGGTGTTTTTAAAATGCCACCTTCGTGTTTGGAACCTGCGTTCGCGCGGATTATTCCTGTCGCAGTGCGTTAACTTCTGCAAATCCTTAATAGGTTTGTGACGCGGGGTGGGGGTTGCGTCCCGCGTTTGGCTCATGATATTGCCCTAGTTACCCCTCTTCTCCCTCGCGCTCTCCCTCCCTAGATTCATCCCCCGTAGAGGAGATCAGAGAGTTTCCTTTCGATTCGTCCCCTGTCAATCACAAGGTATGCTTTCCCTCAACGTCAATTTGTAAGGAATGCTTCCTCTAGAGCGATCGAACATCGGTGGCCATAAATGGTACTTTGTTGATCCGCAAATGTTGTTTATTTGTATAGATCTGACCGTAAACCTTGTTTATTACTTGACCAAAAATTTCTATGCCATCGTCGCCTTCGTTGTTTTTGAACTCCAACAATGCAAGTGGATTTTTTTGCCATAAAATTACTTTCATTTTTTCTTTAGGCGTGAAGAAAATTTTGCAGCATGGAATCTTTTGTTTAGGGCTATTTAGACAAATTTTGTTTTGAATATTTCTAATTTATTCAATTTTTCCTAATTTTGCATAGCCAAGAATGTCTCTATACGCAGAGCAAGGAACAATTTGTAAGCATTTGTATAGAAAGAAGGAATATTTCTTGTTTTTTTTCAAGTTCATTAGCTGATGTTTATGGGCTGCAAATAATTTCCTGTTTATAGGAAACTGCTGCTATTAAGGATCCTGTTTTGGTTTATGTTAAAAGCCTAAGTGCCAAACCTAATGCCCTGATATCATATAAAAAATAAGAGGATGAAAAATGCTTGTTGCATTTAAGGATCCTGGTTACACCATCAACTTTCTATTTTTTGCGACAGTATATATTTATGGAATTGTGTGTTCTATTCTTATTTTACTTCAAGCATTATTACATATAGTCTTCATTTGAGTGCTTTCATAAAATGATTGGCATTATACACTGAACTTGGCACGAGAGAGATGATTTTTGGCATATTTGCGAGAAAAAATATATTGCCACACTGAGATGATTGATGTTGTCCTGTAAAAAGTGTAGTGAGCACAGTTATCTCTAAACAAGTTGTATAAATGTTAACCTTTATGTTTATATGTGATTCCTATAAAGATTCAAAGAGTTATGGGATTAGTAATCCTGTTCAATGAAATTTTGAGGACTAAAAGAATGTCAAAAAATTAATGAAAAAGCAATTTGACACTAATATTTAAGAAAAATGGTGATGCTCAGGTTTGTCTAATTACAAAAGAAATCAAACTTATAAATCATAAGTGGTAACTATGGAGAGTGACATAACTAGAAATATTACATTACTATTAAGAGAATGAAGCAAATTTTAAATTTAGATAATTCATAGAGAAGTGTAGATTGTAGAGAAAAGATTCAAATGGTTTTACTGATCTTGCCAATATACATGATTGATTACTACAAAAACTAATGTGAAATGGATCAAAAAGGAATGTTAAGTATCAAACTATAGAACATGGACAATTTAAAAAGCCTTTGCTGTCCGTGTTAGACATGATACACTAAAAATTGTGTACCATGTGCTTCATTCCAAAAGTTTAGCAAAACTTTATTTGGGCAAACTTCATTCCAAATAGACAATTTATTTAGAATGAATTATCTATTTGGAATCAAACTTCATTCAAAAATTGTGTACCATGTGCTTCATTCCAAATAGACAACTTATTTGGACACTATTCTATGGATATTATGCATATTTGCAAGAAATTATACACTGATTGGCATTATACACTGATTGGCATTAATACTTCTCCTTGTTGTTGTACTTGTATTTGTACTTTTTTTAGTTCTTCTAGCACTCATTAAGATGTGAGAACTGTATGGTATCTTTTAAAACATTCCTATCATTATCGTATGTTTTTGCACTATATGTTTCTTTTCTATCAATAAGCTATTATGAATAAGCTACCCCAAACAATTTTATCAGACAGGGGCAGGAAAGTCATTTGACCACCAATAAGTTAGTCTAAATAAGCTATCCCAAACAGTAAGCTAGATTATTCTGATAATCTACAAATTATCAGAATAATCTACTTATCAACATATTATAAATAATCCACAGCTGTGCCAAACAGACCCTAAGTAATAAATCCCGAGAAACACTTCCTGGTAATATAGAATTAAATCCAAAAGTCCAGAATAAAGAGCGAGTAAAAGTCGTTCAACTTAGAAGCAGAAGAGAATTGGAAGGTAGAGTTCAAAAAGGAAACTGAAGTAGAGAGAGAAGATATTGAAGAACCAAAAGAGGATGCTATGAAAGGTTTAGAGAGACCTATTTCTCCACTTAAAGTTGAACTGGAAAAACCACCACCTCCATTTCCTCAGAGGCTCTAACAATAAAGTTAGATAAACAAATTTCAAAATTTATTAAAATTTTTAAGAAGCTTACAATTAATTTTCCATTTCCTGAAGCCTTGGAATAAATGCAAGCTTTGTGAAGTTTATGAAGGATATTCTTAACAAGAAAAGAAATTTTAAAGATAATGAAACTGTTACACTTAGTGAGGAGTGCGGTGCTATAATTCAGAAAAAACTTCTAGAAAAGCTTAATGATTATGGTAGATTCACAATTTCATGTGCAATATGAGACAGATTTTATGAGAAAGCTTTATGTGATTTAGGTGCAAGCATCAACCTTATGTCATTATCAATACTTAAAAGAATGAGATTAGGAGAAATACCCCTACTAATGTAACTCTGCAGTTAGCAGATCATTCAATAACTTATTATAAAGGAGTTATAGAAGATGTCCTAGTGTAAGTTAATACATTTACCTTTTCAATTGATTTCATTGTGCTGGATATAGAGGAAGATAAGGAGATACCTATCATTTTGGGGAGACATTTCCTGGCTACAAGAAGAGCAATGATAAATGTGCAGAAAGGAAAATTAACTATGCGCATCAATGATCAAATCGTTACTTTTAATATTTACAAATTAATGAAATACTCTGCAAAAGGTAAAGACAATGAATGTTATAGAATGGATGTGATAAGATATTTAAATGAATGCCATTTCAAAGCAACTTATGAAGAGAGAACAAAAATAAAAGATTGGAACACGAGCAAGAAGATGAATTAGATCAATATAAAGATTTATATAAGGATGATTCAAATTATGTTCGAGAAAGTTTTGAACTATTTTGTCCATCAATTGAAAAACCTCCTGAGCTTGAGTTGAAGTTACTTCCTGAACATTTGAAGTATGCCTTTTTAGGAGATTCCTCAACTTTACCTATTATAATTTCTTCAAAATTAACTAAAGAAGAAGAAGAGAGTTTGATGAAAACTTTAAAGAGTTATAAGAAAGTGCTTGGATGGACAATTACAGATATAAAAGGAATCAATCCTTCAATTTGTATGCATAGAATTCAAATGAAAGAGAGCTGCAAACTCAGGGCTGATCCTCAATAGAGATTGAATCCTATTATAAAAAAAATTATTAAAAAAAGAAATTTTAATTTGGTTAGATGCTGGAATTATCTAACCTATTTCAAATAGCACATGGGTTAGTCCAATTCACTACATTCCTAAAAAAGGAGTGATTGTGACTTTAAATGAACATAGCAAGTTAATTTCAATTGGACAAGTCACAGGATGTCACATATGTATTGATTATATAAAATTAAATCTGGACACTAAGAAAGATCATTTTTCACTACCCTTTCTAGATCAAATGTTGGATATACTAGCTGGGCATAAATACTTTTATTTTCTGGATGGATATACTAGTTGTGAACAAATACAAATAGCTCATCAGGATCAAGAGAAAATAACTTTTACCAGTCCTTATGGTACATTTGCTTTTAGAAGAATGCCCTTTGGTTTATGTAATGCACTTGCTACATTTCAAAGATGTATGATGGCTATTTTTTGTGATTTAATTGAAAAAGGAATTGAAGTTTTAATGGATGATTTTTCAGTATTTGGAACTTCATTTGAATCATGTTTCAAACATTTATCAAAAGTTCTTAAGTGCTGCGAAGAAACAAAATTATTCTTTAATTGGGAAAAAATGTCAATTTATGGTAGCAAGAGGAATAGTTTTGGGACATTAAATTTCAAAAAATGGTATGGAAGCAGACCCTGCAAAAAATCAAATGATCGCTAATATACTTTACCCAACAAGTGTGAAGGTAATTAGGAGTTTTTTAGGACATGCTGGATTCTACAGGCGATATATTAATTTTTTTTCAAAAATTGCTAAGCTTCTATGTCATTTACTTGAAAAAGATGTGATTTTTAATTTTGATAGAGAGTTCAAAAAAGCTTTTGAATTATTAAAGGAAAAATTAGTCACTACACTAATTATAATTTCATTAGATTGGGAAAAACCTTTTGAATTAATGTGTGATGCTAGTGATTATGCTACTGGAGCTATTTTAGGATAATAGCATGATAAGATTTTCAAGGTTATCTACTATGCTAGTAGAATTTTTAATGAAACTCAAATTAATTATACCACAATTGAAAAAGAGTTATTAATAGTAGTATATAAATCATACTTAATTGGAACTAAATGTATTGTGCATACATATCATATTGTTAGTAAGTATTTAATGAGAAAGAAGGACGCAAAACCTAGACTGATATAATGGATTCTTCTTTTGCAAGAATTTGACTTTAAAATAGTAAATAGGAGAGGAGCTGAGAATCAAATTATTGATCATCTATCCAGGCTTGAATTAGAAAAACTACTATGTTTTAAAAAAGATATTAATGAACATTTCCCAGATTAAAAATTGTTCAATACTAATGAGTGGTGTGTTCCATGGCACACTGACATTGTAAATTTCATTATTAGTGATATTATACCCTATGGAATGACAAACCAACATAAGAGGAATCTGAAGCTAAGACTTATTTTTGGGATGACCCATTTTTATATAAACAAGGAAAGGATCTAATTTCTCGAAGATATGTGAATTCTAGAAGAAAATTATGAAATTATCAAAAAATGTCATAATTCTAATTTTGGGGGATATTTTGGTGTTGATAAAACACCATACAAAATTTTACAATCAAGATTTTATTAGCCTACAATCTTTAGAGATGTTAATGCTTATATCAAAAGTTGTGATTGATGTCAACTAGTAGGCAATATTTCTAAGAGGAATGAGATGCCTCTTAATTATGTGTTAGAAGTTGAGATATTTGATGTTTGGGGATTAAATTTTATGAGACCATTTATACCATTTTTTGGGAGTTTATATATATTTTTACTAGTAGATTATGTATCAAAATAGATAAATGTTGTTGCTTTACCTTGATGTGATGCTAAAAGTGTTGCAAAGTTTTTAAGATTGAACAAATTTTGTAGATTTGGGAAGCCTAGAGTAATCATAACTGACGGGGGAAGTCATTTCAAAAATGTAATAATGAAAAAGTTATTAAAGAAATATCATATTAACCATTGAATTGCTACTGCTTAACATCCTCAGACAAGTGATTTGGCTCAAATATCCAATTGTAAAATTAGAAGAATATTAGGAAAATATATAAATCCAACCAAAATAGATTGGTCAGTCAAACTTGACTATGCTTTGTGGGCTTATAGAACTACAAACAAAACTCCTATAGCAATATCCCCATACAGGCTAATATTTGGGAAAGTGTGTAACTTACCAGTTGAACTTGATCACAAAGCATATTGGGCTATTAAAGAATTTAATTAAAATTTAAAGGATGTTGGTGAGAAAAGGCTTTTGCAATTAAATGAGCTTGAAGAGATAAGGAACGAATCTTATGAAAGTGCTAAGATTTATGAAGAAAACATGAAGATGTGGCATGACGGAGGATTCTTACTAGAACTTTTCTGTTAGGGCAGCAAGTATTGCTTTATAATGCAAGGTTAAGATTATTTCCAAAAAAAACTTAAGTCCAGATGGATGGGCCCATTTGTTGTGATGAAAGTTTATCCCCATGGAGTTGTGGATATCAAAGATCCTAAAACTAACAAAATATTTAATGTGAATGGTCAAAACCTGAAATCCTATTTTTTAGGTGACCAACTCAAATTAAATGATTTTATGATGTTGGGTCAACCAGAATAAACACTGGTTACGTCGGGCTGAAGACGTTAAACTAAGCACTTTATGGGAGACAATCCATAGTTATCTGTGTTTGTTTTTATTATCATGCTGTTGAGTTTGATTTAGAAAACTTTGGTAGTATGTTGACTATATAATGAGTTAGTTAATATTCTAATACCTTAAAATATGACTTAAACATGTTAGAATGTGTATTTGGACGTTAAGTTGACCTGTGCTAAATTTTGCACTGGCGCTTAAGCGCCAATATCCTGCGCTTAAGCGTGGCAGTAAAAAAACATGTGTGAATTTTGGTTTATATAAGTTTTAACCAAGATCTGGTTGGCTTTAACATGGGAGAGCAGTTCTAGGACGTGCCTAGGAGTTATAGGAGAGTTTAGAGCCTATAAATAGAAGGGTTATGTAAATATTCTTACCTCAATTCAATTCTAACCCTAAATCCTAAGTAAAAAGTTTGAGTTTTGAAAAAATGTCATCTTGGGAGAATGATTTGAAGAAAAAGAAGGAGGAAATAAGAAAGAAGTTTATTAGTCAGAGTGCACAGGAGTTATATAACGGTTTCCTAGCAGTTAGTATCAAAGTAATAGCTGAGAAAATCACAAAAATTGAGGCTGATGTGGCTTCAATTGTAGCAAAAGTTATTGAAGTTAACGCACATTTGGATCATATGGGATGGCAACTTAAGATGTAGTTTAGCCATATAAGTTTTATAGAATAATTGAATAAGGCTATGTATTTGAAGAACAAATGCATTGAAGAAGATTCAACCAGAGTTATTAATCATCCTTGGTTCTTTCAGATTTACATTCCTAATGCTGATGGAGAGACTAATGCTAGGCCAATATTCATTCCACCGAATGGAGAATGGAATTAATTTTGGTATTTAGTGTTTATGGGATTAATGTTTGATTGTTAGTGTTAAGTGAGTTTAGTATGTTATCAATGTGATGATTGTCTAGTGTTTGTGTTTAGGAATTTTCTCATTCAAGACCATTTGGATGGAGAATCTTTGTTGTGTTATTTAGTGTTAAATTGAATTAGTTAAAATTGGTGAATCTTGAGTAAGAGGAGAGTTAAAAGGGAAGAAAATAGTTGTTAAAGAGTTATGAGACCATGAAGGGTTGGTTGACTTAGGCTAAGAGTGCATTTCATTTAAATCAAAAAATCAAAATTTGTGCACTAGCGCCTAAGCGCCAAGACCCCGCGCTTAAGCGCTGTTTCACGTGAATCGGTTTGCTAACATTTTAAGTGACGATTCGGTCCGAAAAACACCATTTTTGCACCTCACCTTCATCTATTTCCTTGGGTTTTAATGATTTTAAGGTAAGGGTACACCTCTTTAGGAGATTTCTTGGTGGTTTAGAGCAAAAATTACTAGATTTAAGATCCATGAGGTAAGAGATCACTTCTATGTAAGACTTTTTTATTTTCACCATGTATTTTGAGCACATTATTGAGCTACTTAAAAATCACTATTCATGGTGAAAATTTGAGAAAAATCTATGGAAAATACATGGATTTGGTAGTTTAATATTTTAGGAGCTGAGTTTAGTGATTTAGAGTTGAATTTGGTATTTATTATGAATTTTATATATTTATTTTTAGAAATGGCACCAAGAATGAAGAGGAGCAAAGGAAAGTCCCAATTTGATTCAAGCATGTTTGTTAGTGTTAGAGCTCTAGATCGATACAGTGATGCACTACAATCAAGGAAGTTGATTCCTAAGTGTTGTTTTAAAAGTCTAGGAGGAGTTGTAGAGGATCTGATTGTTCACCGCCAATGGGAGCAATTCTGTTATTTTTCTGTCATAGCAGCAATTTTTTTTGTGTTGGAGTTCTATGAGAATCTCCTCGATACTGACAAAGGAGTAATGGTGAGGGGGAATACAATGCCTTTTTCACCTGAAGTAATAAACCAGTTTTATCATTTGCCCCCGATTACTTTATGTTTTTATTCAAACTATAATCCTCCTGAGGAGGAGTTAAACAAGATCATTTCATCTTTAACTGATGGGAGAGGGCTTTGGAAAATTACATATGAAAGGAGAGTTAACTTTTCCACATCAAAGTTGGATGCCACTGCAAATGCTTGGCATTATTTTATTTTTTCTTGTCTACTGCTTACCAATTATCTTAGTGAAGTGACCCATGATCAAGCAACTTTGAAATATTGTGTCCAATAGTTCAATTTCATCAACATTGGAGCTTTGATTCATAGTGTTATTACCAATTCTATTGTCATTGCTACTACTGCAAGTTTGGGATTTGCATCCTTGATCCTTTTGTTATGCGAGCAGGCTGAAGCTAGATTTGATAGTTGGGAAGAGATCTTGAAACCTCTCAAGCTCTTTATCAGTGTGAATGTGAAACCTTATTCACATCATTCCATTTTTGGCTAGAGAGGAGGACTTTCTAGTAGTTCTAATGCTTCTACATCTCGGGCTTCTACTTCACGTGCTTCTACATCTTAGGTCAGACTTATGGATCTGATTCTCAATCACAACTATTGCGAAGGATTTTGGATACTGTTAACTACACTGCGGATAAGTTATTAAATTTAGAAAATTTTGTAGAGCATATGGATGGATACATGAAGAAACATAGTGACTATGAGGGAGAATACAACATAGATATGGAAAACCTCATGAGAGGTAACCAAGATGTAGTTTTTCCTCAATATCCAAGATATACACCATATGAACCTAAAACTCCTTAGCATAGTGATGAGAGTGATGTAGAGGATGAGGATGATTAAACTATAATTATAGTTTTTTTTTTTATTTTTTGTTTATGTTTTGTTGTGAACTGTTGATGGTGCAGATATTATGTACTTTTTGTTGTGTTTAAAGATGTATTTGTTGAGACTGTTAGTTTTTATTATGTTTTATTTCGTTAGACACTACTGTGATGTATTTATGTTTTTGTGAGTAGTTATTATATTTTTATGGTAGTAATTATGTTAACTGTATTGTTTGGTGTATTTAGTTAGTCTGTGTTGAACTTAATTCTAGATTTTAGAAAAGTTTAGAATATAGCTAACTTATCACTTAAAAAGCTGATGTTTTAAATTTCCACTTTACTACCAATTTTTTTTCTTATGTTGCAGTTGTGAATGTTTGTTAGTGTGTTTGTTTTCTTTTATGTTATAATCCACTGCATATAAGTCCAATGAATCTCTATATGTTAATGTCGGCACTATTTCAGTTGTGGAGTTGTCCATTAGAAGCTGGTCGGCCGCTAGAATCAGAATCTTGTTGCCCACTTCGAACACACACACACACACACACACACACACACACACACACACACACACACA
>JXCR01138941.1:229003-243296 GCA_002079205.1 Phalaenopsis hybrid cultivar | reverse complement strand
TATATATATATATATATATATATATATATATAAGTTTAGAAAAATATGAAATCAAACTAATCTCATATATTTCATAGTTCAGATGAAAGAGCACTATATCTCAAACTCTGTATTTATCCCAAAAGATAAACACAGGAATTGAGGGTGAGGCTCGATCAAATGAACTAAGAAATATATGACATCTGTTAGGTCTATGAAAACCATTTTTATTTATTAGCCAACAAGTTCCCCTATTTAATATGAAAAATTAAATAGGGTTTATATTAAGTTGGGTTCGGAAAAAGCTTCCAATAAGGGTAAGCCACTATATTTAATTACATTCTAAATGATCGAATTCACCTATAAAAACTCTCAATAAAAATTATGGAATATTATCTTCAAAGAGGTCAAAAGGATAGGACTTTTCAACAAGATCAGACAAAGAGGTGCGAAAGTGGAACTGCTCAAATTTGGAACATTTTATTTTTGGAATCCAAAGGAGGAAGAACTAGGGGATGTCATAGATCTGGAGGAGAACCTCGATGACTTCTCAAACTATCCTATAGTTTGGCTTCAATTTCAAAGAAAGATTATTTAAATGTTTCATCTTGCAAATTTTATTTGTTTTAGGACTTACATTTATGTGAAATGATCACACAAATGGTCTAGAAGATGTGAGGATTTAGGTCGTGACGAATGACAACTTTGAAATACTAAGACGAGTTAGGGCTTATATTGTACAACATAGTTATACAAAAGCATAAAGATAGGTTGAGGATTTATGTTGCATAAGCAAACCACCTTGAAGTTTTATGGCTTAATTATTTAATTCTAAGGAAAGATATGTTATTATAGATTCTCTTGCTGATGAAGATGGTCGTGCTGCCCACAATGCTAGCTCCAAGCTCCTCGTCGTGACGAGTTTAAGTTTTCTAATGTGTCAGGTTATGATGTCAAATCAAACGTTCATATAGTTATGGTCATTTAAATTTTATGGGGCTTATTAAAGTTGATTAGTGTGACACCGGTTAGGATCCTACGGTTCTCTCATTCTGGTACAACTATTTTCTTTCAGATTCACTTAGTCTAAATGAATTTACTAAACTCAACTCAATGAGTTTCATACTTTCTTCTAGACCGTGTGAAGTCTCGTTAGCATTCATAGGTTACCTCCTTCAAGGGATTCCCGATCATCTAATAGAGACATCTTAATTTAATATTAATTGTTGTTTTCTAATGTTTGTAATTAAATTTTAAGTTCTCTTATTTTGAATGTTGTGGCGGTGAATTTTATCTTGGTTAATTTTAATTTTGGTTTTGGTTTTGTGGCTGTCCCAGCAGTTTTGGTTTTCATGCAGGGTAACATCGTTGTTTAACATGAAAGCTCGAGACAAGAAGTACAAAAAGTTAAATGATTAATTTAAAAGCGTACCTATTGATTCTTCTCTGAAAGGTTAATATTTGCAAAGCATGTATATAACTTTTGTCGGGAATTTAAATTGCAGGAATAGATGAAGGTTTAGCTACCAAACCTGAAGTTATGACTTTCTTAAATCGTAGAAGATCCTAGTGGATGATTTTAGAACAAAAATATGGCAAGTCCAATTTGCTCTTCAGAATGTCCAATAGATTTCAAAATGCTCGAGGCATGACCCCAGATTACTTTGAAGATCTCTTGATATATTTCGAGCTCATTTTGAACTTATCATATTGTTACATTAATCAGTCGAGGTTGAAGTGTGACTACCCTGTTGCTCAGTAAAACTTGACAATTTAATTATCCCAAGGATAGGATACTCAATTAATTAATTAATGTTTTATTTAAGAGTTATGTGAGTGGGTGCCCCTAAGGCAAGTTTAAGTCATTTAAAAATTATGGTGCCCACAATTAAAGTCAGGCTTGTAGTATTTAAATATGTTAATCGCCAATCATGTTTTTTTCTAAATTTGATAAATTAAATTTAGATATTGAGCCTAAGTCACTACTAAGCCTTTAACAATCATGATAGTTGAAATTGTGATTATCCAAATTTTGATTTAAGTTATATGTATTCTTATCACATAGTCAAAATCATCCTTGACTTTAGGCTTCAGAAAAGTAAACTATCATTTTTCCAGCTTAAGCCCATCGCTTAAGAATCGCTCGATCTTAATGACTTCCAAGTCATAAAAATTAGGAGAATTATGATGTTGTTGATTTTGTGCAAGGGTGGTGAGTGAGTTTCTACCTTTTAACCCCATTGTATTTCAATCATCCAAGCATGTTTATGAAGAATTAAAATTACCCATTTTCCCTTGGTCAATCCTAAATTTTGATTAAGGCACCAAATTTTAAAATTACCACTTTGCCCTTAAGGGCATTTCACCTCATAACTCATTAAACACAACTCAAATGACTTTGACGGTTTAGAGTGTCATATCCATGAGGTAATTATAATATTAAGAGAGAATATGTAGGATTTTTAGAAATTAATTTATTTAACTTTCGAAGATAAAGTTTTTATTTTTGAGAAAATTATTAGATGTTTCCATAGGTCAAAGAAATACTTAGCCAAAATTTCATGATTTTTCAAATAAAATTATTATAATTATTTTAATGAAAAATAATCAAAATTCATTTTTAAGCTTTTAAAGTTAATTTTAATTTAGGAAAATTAAGAAAAATATTTTAATGAGCCTAAGTGATCAGGAAACCATTAGGCAAATTTTGAAATATTTTGATATTTTTGGGATTTTATTTATTTTTAAATTCAAAATAAAGCTATAAAATTAAGTATTTTTATAAAAATAATTTTTATTTTTCCCAAGTGCCTCTGATCTCAAAGAACTCAAAAAAACTACTTTTTATAATTTTCTTAAGTGTTTTAAATTTAATATAATTATTTTTGTACAAAAGTACAAGGTTCTTTAGAAAATCAACTGTAATACTTGAACTTAATCAAATAATTTTCAAATTTTTACAATGGATAAAAATGATTTTTATGAACAATGTGGGATTGATTTTGTCAATTTTTAATAAGTATATAATTTACATAAATTAACACAAGATATTTACATTTAATTAAGTATATAAATTTACAAGATAATTGAAGACATCATGATATTTTTCCTAGACTTCTCTAACCTTAAAAAACCTATCAATATTATTCCCATAGTTTCCCAAATGATATTTTGATTTATATAATTAAAATAAGCCAAAATAGTCTCCCTTGCATCAAAATTAAGGCTAGAAGCATAGAGATGTCCTCTGACCTTGAAAAATTCAGAAGACATAGTCTCTATCATGAGGAACAAACCCTAAAATTTCAAGCCGTGGTGAGCAATGTTTGATCATAATGAATTAAAATATGTATTTAATTTATTAAAAATTAAGGAATAAGAAAATAACTTTTATTTTTAGTCCATGTTATACTCCTCTGTTCACTGAGCAAGTGGGTATTTTTCTTTTATTTTTATGATTTTTCTAGATAAAAATATGAATTTTTGAAGTTTAGGCATTTAAAATAATTGAAAAAACCCATATTTTTCTACATATCCTACATGGCGCCAACTCAACCTACGGTGGCTCTGAACTCACACCCAGCGCCAACTCAACCTATGGTGGCTCCAAACTCACACGTAATGCACTCCCATTCGTCATTGCCATCCACCTCATCAGCAACGTGACCTGCGGTTCACGCACCAAGAGTCTGTCTGGCTGAATCTCCTTCATCCATTGCATACACATGTGATCGGATGGCTCCGTTATGGTCCCCAAGTTACCTAACCCGAGAATCGTTCACACTAAAACCTTAAGACCTTAGCCTAGACTCAGCCAAATTGCATGGGGTTTGCTCTTAAACCTTCATCTACTCAATACAAACCTATCCATATGTATATATGGCATGAAATACAATAAATACATATAATGAATCAAAAAAGGCTCGGATTAGGGTTGAGATTCGATACCTTTGTCTGAGAGGGGAGGCCTCAATCAGACGGTTGTGGTAGCTTTGATTGAGTATAATGAACCTCCAAATGAAGCCTTGTGCCCTGGTGAATTTTCTAAATATGTTTTTTTATCAAACTTGATTCCAGTTGTTGATCTAGAGCTATCCTAGAGGCTTTTTCATAGGCGGCTTTGATGGGGAATCAACTTCTTTCACTGTGGGGATGGTGTGTGTATAATTAATTAAAGTTTGGTTCATTATGGAGGAGTGGAGAGATCTGTTCTGGTTTTAGGGCAAATTTCAGTGAAGAAATTGGCTCTAATGGGTGGTTATGAGTGGCTGAGAACAAGAGGATTACACTTGGGATGGTTTGGAGAAGCTCTGGTGAGATTTTGACAGAGTTTCCCCAAGGTTTCAAGCACTCTCTTCCTTGGTCGTAGAGAGGTCCATTTATAGCCATGGTTGCCTGGTGGAGCTCAGGGCTGGGAGTTGGGTGCTAAAGCTTGTTGAGGTGGAGGGAAGAAAGGCTCAAGCATCCAATTAGAGTGAGCCAAGTCAGGGGGTTTAATTTTGGGTTTTGGCCAATGAGGGAACCTTTAGGCTGGTTGTTTCTATATCTAAGGTGGTGGTTGGCCAGATTCTGGTCACCTCTGAGCTCAGGGATGTCAGGGAGTGGCTAATTATGATTAACTCTTAAGAGTAAGCAATGATGGCAAATATATTTCAAGTTTAGGCAAAATATGGGGTGAAATCCATTAAATCAAGGAACCATTGGTCCATAACTCACCTTGGCTGGTTTAGGTGGGTCTAGTCTGGTCCATAGGGTGCACTTGGTGGCTGTGGTGTCATCAATTTGGTGGCTAAGGCATGGCTAAGTTAATTTTGGTGCATGGGTTCAATTTGGGTCAAAATGACTGGAAGTTGGGTTTGGGTTAGGCTAGACATGGAATTTAGCTCAATTGATTAATTAATTTGGTGTATATGATTTTTATGAGGATTTTAAAAAAGATTTGGAGTGATTTTTAATTGGTTTGGAGGTTCAATTAGGAGGATTTTTGGCATTTAGTCAATTTGGGGTATTGGGTTAGACTTAGGTCTAGGTTGGGCTAAGGCTGGGTTAGATCCAAATTGATGGTTTAAAATGGTCTATAGGAATTTCATAAAGAGTTTTCAACAATAATTGGGTGTTAAATTTGACTTCAAGGCTTTCAATTTAGTGGAATTTGGGGACATAGCCAATTTGGGGTAAATTTGGGGATTTTGAATGTGGGCTGAAATTGGGTAAAATTGAGGCTTTACCAAGGCCAATTGAATGTCCAACTTGATGTGTAGGATTGTTATGAAGATTTTATGATTCAAATTGGGGAAATTTGAGTAAGTTAAGGGGTTCAATTTGGTGGGGTTAAGTCATAGCGTCAAAATTGGGTGTTTAATTTCGATCAAAATTGAGTTCAAAGCATGGATCAATTAGGATTGAATTTGGTTTGGATCATATGAAATATTAATTTGAGTTTAGAATTAAAATTGGGGAGAATTAGGGCCAAATTGATGGACATTTGAGATGAATTTGGGGAAATTAGACATTTAAAGGCAATTTGGGAGTTTTGGTCAAATTGGGCTCAAATAAAGGGTGCAATTTGATTTTCAAGACATTTTAAGTGATTTTGGATGTTTTGGGAAAGTTTGGGTCACCAAGGGTATTTTTGTAATTTTGGCAAATTTGGGGGGTATTTTGGTAATTTTTGAATTTTTGGGATGTTTTGAGCAGTTTTGGTAATTTAAAATGGTTTGAAATGATTTTTGAAAAACTTTGGGTATTTTGGCTGAATTTAGGAATTTTGGTCAAATTTAGGGTTTGGGGGTATTTAGGTAATTTGGGTGGATTTAGGGGCAAAAAGCCAAGTTGGATATTTCGGTAGAATTAGGGTGTCAACAACTATGCATGAGCTATGGACCAATGAAATTCCCATTTGGGTCCTTTATGTGCTGGTCTTAGCTAAACCATAGCTTAGGGTCAGTGGGTTCGAGGGGACCATCTGCATGAGTCTCCCAAAAGATCAAGGGATCAAAGTCAACAAATTTAGGTTCAAGGCTGCAAGTGAATATAGATGGTAGTGAGTGTAAGTGAGTGAACTATCTCTAGATCAACACCCAGAGTCAGCCCTATGGTCAAGCAATCCTAAGGGGACTCTCCTTGAGATCCTCCATACTGACCCCATCTATTAAGTGCTAGAGGTTAGTTCAAGTTGAGCAAAGAATGGTTTAGAGTTTCTAATGGTGAGGGTTCCTTTTCTAGTTTTCTAGGAATAGTAAACATGAAAATCCTATGGCTAGACCCTAGGCTACTAAAGAGGAAAAACTAAACATCTTCCAAAAGTGAGGTTTGATCAATTTAATTTTTGCTCATGTTTTTAATTTTTGTACTTGCATATTTAGGTTGTAAAAATTCATGCTAGCATATTATTTTTAGTTTTCATTCCTACCGATATTTATATGTGATGCTAAAAGTTTTATTTTATTAAAAATTTAAGTTTGAGAGAGGGATGAAAAGTTTTCTAAGAACTTGAAATTTATTTGTTCTCAAATGTATTTTTAAATAAATTTGATTTTGAATTGAAGAAAAATGATCATGTATATGAAGTTATATTAAGGAAGTAAAATTTTGAATATAGAAATGAGTAAGAGAATATAGTTAAAATTTATAGTATTGATCAAAAACTTAATGTTAAAAGTTTTTAGTGTGGAAAATGCTAAGTATAGTGTAACTATCTTTAGTAGGAGAAATTGTATTTTAAAAAATCTAGAAGATTTAAACTTTTATTTTCAAAACCTAAATTTCTTTTATTGAAAGGAATTTTTAAAAACTATTTTTATGTCTTTAAGTAAAGGAAATATATCAAATCTTTGACTTAGGAAAGGAAGAGTAGAATTCAAAATCATTAAAGACCTATCCAGATAAAGTAATCCTTGCCTAAAAAAGAGAAAAAACAAAAAAAAGAAAAAGAGAAAGCAAAAGAAAAAAGAAAAAGAGAAAAAGAAAAAAGAAAAGAAAAATTGAATAAGGGAGGAGAAGCTTGAGAATTAGTGCATAATCAAAAATTGGTTTCACATCTGATCTTTCTAAAGTATAAGACTTGAGAAACTCTTAAGCTTAAGGATATAATATGGTAAGTAAAATTATGTTTAGTGAAATTTTTAAGTGGAGATTATAGAATGCCTAAACTCTATATTTGGAGAATTTACAATATTTTTTAACTAGATAGAAACTCATTATTTCATATTTCTTACCATTAAAAATTTCTAAACTCTAAGTTGATCTCATTTACTAATATTTTTTTTCTAAATTAGACTACTATATTTCTACATCAAAATTAACTCTTAAAGAAACTCATATACATCATCTACATTATTAGTTTTTAAAAGGATTGAAGTGTCACTTGAGGACTAATAACATTTTATGTTTGGGGTATTTTGATATACCTAAAATATATAGACTTTTTATACACATTTTTATACCTATTTTTTAGATATTGCGCTTTAATGAAAGATATTTGTATGTTTTTCTTTCAGGTACAATCAAATAGATGAAAAATTGTAAAAGAAGTGCAAGAGGATCAAATTTGGAGCAAAAATGAAGAATGTGAAAAAATAAAATGAGGCACCTAAGAGCCCAAGAGTGGCGCTTACGTGTCAGTTATATAGAGAGAGCAGTGTCTAAGCGCCAGATACCCCGCGCTTAAGCGTCATAAGTAGTTATTTAATGATTCATTGAATTTAAAAAAAAATTTGTAAGAGGTGTTTGAAGCAACCCTAGGTAAAAATGTGGGAAATAGCCAATGGAAACGAAAATTTATTCAACTGGCTTTTGAAAGGAGACAACTTCTAGAAGATTCATTGAATGGAGACACATTTTGAAGAGACACCAAGGAACCCCTTGGATTTTTATTAAAGAAGACTTGGATCATCAAGGGAAGAGAGTCAACAACCACCATCCATCCAAGTAACTACCTCTGCTACCGGCCACTTTTATTTTATTTTAATTCATAGTTTGTATTGTAAGTGAAAGGAATAGAATTCAAAGGAACTTCAAGAAATTTGGTGGAGAGGATTTGAGATAAGTGTTTAGCTTTGTGACTACATTTGGTTTTAATTTAGATTTCTTATTTGTGTGAATGATTTCTACATTTAAACTCATGTGTGGTTGTGATTTCTTCATGGATTCTGAGTGGTTTTCTTTATCTTTTTCCTTAAAATGATAAGTGATTAAGTGTTGAAAGGAAGTTGTGTGAAGTAATAGACATCAATGTTGGAAGAAATTGTGTTGATTTAAAATCTTGTACTTCATTTACTTCTTGATTTGGCCAATTAAGATGTTAATACCTGTTGTGAGAACATGCAAGATCTGAGATGGTATTGTCTCAGTCAACAAATGGTAAAAATCACATATTGATTTCATGGATGAGAATGTAGTTCAAGGTTGAGTTCAAATAAATAAGGAAATAAACTTTCATGGGTGTAGAATTGGATAATTTTAGAGGTGACAGGCTAAAGCCCCCAATTTGATTTATAGTTTTAGGTTTTGATACAAGATGTTAGCCCTTATGTGGAGGCAGAAGAGGGAACTCTAGAAAGAGAGCTAGTATTTTCACAACCAAACCGGTCTTTAATACTATTCAAACTATATATTAGCCAATGTTCTTTATAACATCTCTATATTTTTGCTCCTATTTGGCACAATACATTTAATATACTTCCACAACAGAATTTCTATACTTGTTATTGATTCATGATAAGGAAAAAAGCATTTTACTTATATTGCCTTCATTTTGCAAATATTTAGTTAAGTTAATTGGTTGCTTACATTATTTTCAAATATAAAAATTTACGAAAAGAATTAAATTTTCATTCCTATTATAGTAACTTAAATTTAAGTAAGAATATTTTGCTAAGTAGAATTTTTGTTATCTAAACTTTATAATTTTAAAATAAAGTGCATATTGTCAGTTTTCCCTGTAGGTTCGATATTTGGGGCTTAATCAAAAAGTTTTATATTACTTGATAATTATATGTATTCCTGTGAAGTATCCCATATTTAAATATTATAACTATATTCTTTTTTCTTTGTAGTGAAAATGTTGCCTAACTTTTGCTTTGGATCAAGTTTTTGGCTTTGTTCATTAAGCATTTGTTCATTAAGCATTTAATTGCATACATCGCAATAAACATGTATATAGAAAGTCGAGATCAGCGGACCCCAAGCTCTTACCCTTTGGCTAGGGTGGTCAGGACCAACACATGGAGGATCCAAAATGAGCTTTTCCTTGGTCTCATGGCACCAGAAAGGTAACATCATGATTGGCATTATTAATGCCTTCAATTTCACCCAAGCATCCAACTTTGGCCTTCTACCGCCAAATTTTCCTAAAATTACCAAAATACATAGGGAACCCTAAATTTTCCAAAATTGTCGAGATTCTTAAATTCTCTCCTAAATCACACCAAACCATTTCAAACCATTCAAATTGTCCAAAATACCCCATTTTCCTCAAAATTCCAAAAATACACATAACTTTCCCAAAATTACCAAAATGCCCCCATACCAAAAAATTTACCAAAACTTCCAGATTCACTCCAAACTTCACCCAAATTAATCCTAACCACCTAACAACTTAATTGCACCCAAATACACAAAATTTGGCCAAAATTCCCAAAATGCCCCTAAATCCCTAAAAAATCCAAATCACCCCTAATTTCCACCAAATTCATTTCAAACTTTCCCAATTTTAAATCTAAATCAAATTTCATCATGTTCAAGCTCAATTGAAACCAAAAGCAAGCCCAATTGAACCCAATTCCTAACCCAAACTCTAAGCCTAAGTAAAACTCCCTAAATTGGCCAATTTAACTCCATCAAACTCAATTCTTAAACCCTACATGACATTCTCTTGATCCAATTTGACCTCTCAATTGATTTTAAAATCAAGCCCAAGTCAAGCCCAGAATCAATTTTTAGCCCAAACCCTAATTTTAAGCCTAAAATCCAAATTAGCCTAAAACTTTTAAGTTAGTCAAACCTTAATCATCTATCTCTTTCCTAAACTCCTAGGATGCTTATCAAATCACCCAAGGACACTATATTGTTTCCATGGACCAAGGGTCCCTCAAAATGGGGAACCCATCCTCCTAATTTGGCTAAACCATGCAATCAGCCATCAAACCCAAGCTTATCACTATTAAAACCTCTCTGACCTTCCCTGAGTCAGCTAGCCACCTCTTCTAGCTTGGCCGACCACCCTAGTGACTGAAAAACCAAAAATTGATAAGCCTCCCTGATGGTTCAAACCCAAATTGCACTCATCTCTTGTGGCAATCCCTAATTCGTCAATTGTGCCGCTCAACCCTCCACCTAGGCAGCATTTTGTATCCCCTCTCTTGCCTTGCTAGCCATCATGACCATGGCTATAAATTGAGCACCCTTATCTTCAAATGATGAGAGGTGTCAAATCTTTGGGAAAACTCTGTCAAATTGCTCCCAGATCTTGCTACAACAACCACACATTATTTTCAGCCACTCATTTCCTCTCTCTGAGCTTGATTTCACCACCAAAAATCAAGATATTTTCTTACCATCCCACCAAACTTCACCAAACTCCAAATTAACTATCCCACAAACTTCCTGATCCAGACTTTTATGATAGCACTACGAAGTATGTGTGGTTATATTCTCTATTTTCTTTATTTATATTTCTTCATTTACAGCAACGCTAAAAACTTGACTCTAAAGCAAATAAGAGTGTAGCTAATATATTTAAATATTTGGATACTATGCAAGTATACATATCATCATCAAGTAATATAGGACTTTTTGATTAAGCTTTAAATGTCAAACCCACAGGGAGTACTAAAAATTTTTTAGAAGAAATTATATAACAAACTCTACTTTGAAAATATTCTTACTCAAACTATAGATGCTATAATAGGAATGAAAGTTTTATTCTTTTTGGTTATTTTTTTTATAATTGAAAATAAAGTAAACAACTAACTAAATTTAACTACATATTTATATGATGAAGGTAATATAAATGAAATATCTTTTTCTTTATCATGAATCTGTAACAAGTATAAGAATTCTATTGTGAAAGTATTCAAATTGTGTTGTGCTAAATAAAACCAATATTATTCCTTACCCTTACTGGAGATATTATAAAGAACATTGGTTAATCTAAAGTTTGAATAGTCCTGAAGACAAGCTAGGTAGGGAAGATACTAGCTCTCACTCTAGAGTTCCCTCTTCTCCCTCCACCTAGGGGCTAGCATCACGTATCTAGACCTAAAACAAAAAACCGAATTAGGGGATTTAGCCTGTCACTCTAAAGTCCTCTAACTCTACACCCTTTAAATTTTATTTCCCTATTTATTTGCACTCAATCATATGAATTACATTCTCATGCATACAATCTCATGTGATTCTTACCATTAGTTGACTAAGATAATACCATCTCAGATCTTACATGTTTTCACAACAAATATTAACATATTAATTGGCCAAATCAAGAAGTAAATGAAGTACAAGTATTAAAATTATCAAACCTTATTACGGCATTAATGACCAATACTTCGCACAACTTCCATCCAACACTTAATTACTATCATTTTAAGAAAAAATATAAGGAAACTACTCAGAATTTATGGAGAACACACAACAACACTTAAGTTTAAAAATAGAAATCATGTAAATACACAAGAAGTTTAAATTAAAACTAAATGTAGTCACAAAGATAAAACTTATCTCAAATTTGTCTCCACCAAATGCTTGAAGTTCCTTTGAATCTCTTCCTTTCTCTTACAGTACTCTCTACTAACACAACTACAACTCCTCCTTTTCTTCTCTCTAAAAGTTGCCTAATTAATCTATGAGAGTGGTAGAAAGAAGTCTCAAAGAGAGGGGGTGGTGGCTACTTATTGTGAATCTTCTTTGATCATTCAATCCAAGTCTTCTTTTATAATTTTCTAAAAGGTGCTTTTGTGTCTCTTCAAAAAAGTATCCATATTCTATGAATCTTCCAAGAGTTTCCTCCTTTCAATAGCAATTTCAATTTATTTTTGTTCCCATTAACCAAAAATCATGTTTTCACCAAGAGTTTCTCTTAACAACTTTTCAAAATTTGTTTAAATTCATTGAATTTCCTAATAATTTCCTCTGGCGCGTAAGCACGAGGTATGTGACACTTAAGCATGGTCTTCTCCATTCTTCTGGTGCTTAGATGCCTCAGTTCATTTGCACATATTATTCATTTTTGCTCCAAATTTTGTCCTTTTTCACTCGTTTCATCATTTTTCATCCATTTAACTATACCGAAAAGAAAAACACACAAATACCTTCAATTAAATCACAATATTTTCAAAAATTGGTACAAAAATGTGTACATAAATGCTATATATTTTAGGTGTATCGCTTCCCAAGACCTCAAAACCACTTTCTCAATCAAAAACCCCCTCTCTCGAGTCCTCTGCACAAGACCATGATCAAATCCACACCACCCTCTGATCGAACTCTTACATAGACCCAACCACATATTGATTTGACTCTTCGAAGACATTTATGGGACAATATAAAGCTCAAGAACTAACCCGTTATTTATTTTTTTAATTTCTCCCTAATTAATGAAAGATGTTTTTCTCATGGTTATGCATTATGATTTAATATGCTCAAATCTATAGTATTTGAAACACATCATGGTGGGGATAGATTTGAGAATGTTGGTTGGTTCCACCATTACTCCACTAGAAAAAAGTGTCTTACCAATAAGATGTTGGCAAGGCCAATTTGTATTTTCCTCTAAGTATATTATGGTTGATATTATGTTTGAACTTTGCCAATAAGATGTGTTGGTTGCACGGTGATGTGGTCTCTCCTCTTTTAAAATTGAGATTTGAATATCTAATCTATAGTGAATTGGTATGTATGAGTGCTACATCTCCCATTGCATCTTTGATCAGGTAGTGATCTTATATTTTACCTTACATTGACATAAATATTTCAAATTTAACCCCCAAAATAACTCACACTTCTTTAATTTAATGGCATCTAGTCTCAATATTACGTTCGGTAGGAGGTCTTGAAACTCAAAGTGACATTCCAATGTCTTATTCACTCAATGAACTGTTCAGATCCATATAACTATCAAAATATAGCAAATCCACCTTTACTTCAAAATTTTGGCTTCTTAGAAATTTATGGTCCCATATATAAGGTAAAATTTATTCATCTCTTGAATCATTAAGGTGGAAGAGAGTCAAATCATTTCTTTGATCTGGCAAATCATCGTTGTGGCTATGAGAGAGCCATCAAGATTGCTTCCGTGGTGGTAAACCTCTGTTGTAGTTGATATGTTGTTCAATGCATATTCTCCTTAAAATCCATTGAATTCCTCTTTGTGAATTTATCATAAAAGACATTATATCCTTATCCATTGATTGGGCTTCTAGTGACTATATCCTTCGTGACATGGTAGATTTTTGTTTGTGGGTAGGTGGAAGGAGGTTTGTAAGGAAGATGTTGAGAGAGAGAAAAATTTTAGTTGGAGAAAGGTTTGGGTGGAGGATTCTATAAATTCTAGGATAGAACTAGGGTTAGGCCAGCTATGATACCAAATGTTATCAGAGTTAACCCAAAAAATAATAAGAAAACAAAATGTTTTTATTGTAACACATTGAAAGGAAAATTACAAAAAAACATGACACAACCTCACACGATGGCTCAATGTATTGTTGGTAGAGGTTGGCTAGGTCATGGTGGAGCAGAGGAAGTTGGTTGAAATAGGTTAAGGGTGGTTGGAAAAATATAAGGAGGGCCTAGAATTTAGGGAATAAACGAGTCAAACAAGAGTTGAACACGAGAGAGCCCGGGCTTAGCTGGTGTTTGGCTCTTTAAACAATATCTTTATTTATATTTGGATCTATTATATTTCTAACACAAAAAATTTGTCTGTGCTCAGCTCGTTTGCTTAGTGAGCTGAACACGAGTCGTTCGCGAACAAAGAGCTATTTTGATAACTCTAATCATGCAGCATAAGATGTTAAAGGTGGGGGTGAGATTTAAATCTTTTTATTTATATTAAAAAATCATTTAAATATAATTTAATATACTTTTATTTTATTTTCTAAATTAATAATTTTACTTAATCATAAATCTTTGTAGACTTGTAGACAATTAAATTATTTAAAAATAGTACTCATCAATTATATATATATACTTTCCTATAACTTTTGTAAGCATGTTTATCTAGACTAGCTTGGTAGGGTGAGGTAGGAGTGGCTAAAGTGGTCTGACCACTCTTTTTGTAACTCAGATTTAAGTTCAACATGTAAGGAGCCATATATAT
>JXCR01138941.1:192913-228865 GCA_002079205.1 Phalaenopsis hybrid cultivar | reverse complement strand
ATATAGAGAATATATATATATATATATATATATATATATATAATCAATCCCTACAATGAAGATAAAGAATGGATAAATTGTCCCCATGTAGAAGGAGAGTTAATTGAGTAGGAGGTATAGTCCCTACAACAATCTCTTCTGCTTCCTTCCCCCTTACTGCTAAACTATGTGTTGGATTGTTGTCTTCTCTAAGGATGTGTTGGAAATTCACTTCAACATTGATAAAAAAAACTTTTAATATTATTGTTCCATCTAACAATATTCCATGGAGTAGCTTCTTCATGTTTCAGCATTCTGATACAGCTGATGAAATCAGACTCTACCACCAGTTTTGTGATGTTGCAATGATTGGCAAGGCAGATAGCCTAGTAAATGGCTATCCTCTCAGTTTCAAGTGCATCATTAGCCCAAGTTGGAGAGGAAAAGTTAAAAATAAACTTCCTTTGAGAGTTCTTAATGATTCCTCCTACAGCAGCAGCCTTCGTAGAGAAACTTCCATCAGTATTGGCCTTCAGCTACCCTATAGGAGGGGGGTCCAAAGGACCAAAGTTGGCTTGCTAAGCTTCATATTTGTCCCATTAGGCACTCAATTCTGGAAAAAATTGGGAAAATTTTGATATTTTATAATCTTTTGCAAATAGGAAGTATAATTCAAAACCACAGACTTTTCCATAGGTTTAAGGTTGTCAAACTTTACTTGGTTTCTACACATCCAAATGAACCAGGCAACAACACATGGAATGATTATCAACATAGCTTCCCACCATTCCTTCCAACACCCCAAAAAAATTTTCCAGCTGACTTTCAGAGTATCAATGTTGAGATGATTCAAGAGAACGGTCCAAACTCTTTGGGAGAAACTGCAATAGAAGAACAAATGTTCCAGACTTTCTTCTGCCTCACTACACAGCCAGCAGCATGAGGGTCCCCTAAGCCCTTTCATCTTCAAAATATTATCACTAGGTAGTAAGGATTTCGAAAGACTCCAGCAGAAAAAAGACATGGAAGGTGTTAACCACTTTCCCCAAATAATTTTCCCCCACATCATAGGTTGCCATTGATATAATTGTTGGAAAATGTAAGCTGAAATTTTTTGTGAGGGAGCCTGTCTAGTAATGATTCTATCTTTTTGTGAAGGATTGATTTTAGTTTTCTTGACCCAATACATCTGCCCTTCAGTTAAGATGGTAGCCAGCAGATTGCAATTTCATTGATTTTCAGTCCAGAATTCCTTCACCTTTGTCACATAGTTTGGATTGGAGGTGTCTAGTATCTCCCCATTCCAAACCCATTTATCCAGCCAAAAATTTATTTATCCTTCTCCAAGCTCCCAAATAAATAGATCCTCAGCTTGATGTCTGACCTCCAGCAGTTTAGTCCACAGCCTGGAATTACCTACTTTCTTCTTAGCCAGGTTAGGATGTACTGCCCTGCAGTACTTCCCCTTCATAAACATTGCCCAAAGACTATCTTGGGCTCTAAACTTTATACATAGTTTACAAAGGTTAATGACACTGAGATGCTAGAAATCTTTAAAGCCCAAACCACCTGCATGTAAATGCTTACAAAGTTTTTGTCAAGCTAACCAATGAAATTGTTTCTTCTGTCTTGCCCACAGAAATTTATTAAAAATTCTTCCTAGCCTTATTTGAGTCCCCTTCTTCATGATGAACATCTGAAGGGCATACAAAGGGATGGAAGTTAAGATGCTTTTAAGGACGGTGATCCTACCTCCATTTGAGAGGAAGTAATTGGTCCAACATTGCAGCTATTTTTGAATTTGATCAATAACACCATTGAATTGAGTTTGCTTGGTTCTCCCTTTAATTAATTGGACACCAACATAGTTGATTGGTAGAGAAGCCATGCTAAACCCAATGTGTTATGCAATCCATTGCTTAATCTGTGGAAGAGTGTGTGAGCTAGTAAAAATTTGACATTTTTGTTTATTAAGATGCATACCAGATGTTCTTTGAAAGTGCTTAAGTCCTTGATAGAGAGACTTCATAGCACTCTTGGTAGCCTTTGAGAAAATAATAATATCATCTGCATAGGACAAATGACTAACACCAATGTTGGATCTGTGCTGATAGGCTAAATGAGGAGAAGAGACAAACATTTGATTTAGAAGCCTAGAAAGGTAATCCATAGCAAGAATAAAGATAGTTGGTGACAAAGGATCTCCTTGTTTAATTCCCCTAGAAGCATTGAAGAAACCTTGGCTCTTGCCATTAATTAAGATAGAGTGGTTGTTTCAAATAAGCCATCTTCTTATCAGATTGATAAAGGCCCCAGAGAAACCCCTAACATACCCCTAACATTTAAGGTAGCCAAGATAAAATTCCAGTTAATTGTATCATATGCCTTTTGGATATCTAATTTCAGAATGAGATTGCTGCCTCTACAATTTCTATCAAGGTCCAGCAACAGCTCCTGTGCCAATAGAATGTTATCAGAGATTTGTCTTCCTTTCACAAAAGCCACCTGATTATTGCTGATAAGCTGCTAAAGGTGAGGTTGAAGCCTGATGCTAATTATCTTGTTGATTAATTTAGATGTGACATTTGCTAGGCTGATAGGTCTGAAATCACCCCAAGCTACCCTGCTGGAATTTTTGGGAATCAAAGTTATAGTGGAAGCAGTAAAGTATCTGGAAGGATTAATACCTTTAAAGAAGCTTTGCACTGCATCAAAAAACTCCCCATAGATGATATTCCAAGTAGCCTTATAAAATTTTGCAGTGAAGCCATTAGGGCCATCCACCTTATGGTCATCAATAGAGTCCAAGGTAGCTTTAATTTCTCCTTCCAAGGGAATAGTATTTAGATCCAAACATTGGACATATTCATTGCAATCAAAGAAGAATTCCATCTTGATCTGAGCTCTTGAAGTTGACTGCTCCTTAAGGATATTTTGGAAGTATTTAACAGCATCTTGGGCAATAGTCTCAGCATCAGTCAATAACTTACCAGCAAAATCCTGGATAGATAAAATCATGTTATTTTTCCTTCTAAATTTAATGCAAGCATGGTAATAACTTGTTTTTCTATCTCCCTCAATAAATCTGGTAACAACAACCTTCTGCTTCAGAAAACCTTTAGTATAGTTGATTTGCATTAACAGCTCTTCACTAGCTTTATGAAGGTCAACTTCAGAATTCAAACCCGTTTGAAAACTCTTTTCCATGTTAAGAACTTTACTTTGGGCATATGTCAAGTTCTCATGGATATTGCCAATAGTGACCCAATTCCACTTCTTCAGATGTGTTGCCACCTTCTTTTGGAGTTTCCAAAGATTATTCCAGGGATTAGTATTTCCTTCAGACCTCCAAACCTTATCAACTTCTTCAGCAAATTGAGGATGTAGAGTCCACATATTTTGGAATCTGAATGGAGCTTTATTGGGGCTTTCAGCATTTTGGATTTTGCACAGAAGAGGCTTGTGGTCAGAACCTGCCATAGCCAGATGAGAAATGATAGTAAAGGGGAAGGTTTGAACCCATTTAGAATTACCTATCATCCTGTCTAACCTTTCCCACATGGAACCCCTTCTCCAAGTGAAATCAAGACCTTGATAACCCAAATCAAATAATTCAGCCTCAGAAAGAAAATCATTTATTCTATTCATGGCAGAAATAGTATGTGTTCTACCACCTCTTCTTTCATTAAGAGAGGAAATACAATTTAAGTCACCCCCCAAAATCCAAAAGGAGTTCACAGATTGCCTAATTTGAGTTAAATCAGACCTAAGATGGCCTGATTATTAGCAAGACTACTGGCATAGATGAAGGTGGCATAGCCAACTTGAGCTCCAATATAGAATTGGATGTGAATAAATTGAGTATGATTTAGCAAAACTGACCACTGAAGTTCAGCTCTAGCAAAGAGCCAAATTTTGTTATTGAATTAGAGAAATGAGCAAATTGAGGGAACTTTTTCTAAATTTTTTGGGAATTTTTAGTAATCAATGGTTCTAGAATGGCAAAACACCACACTTTATGAACTCTCACCATATTTTTTAATCTCTTGAGAGAAGAGGGGTGAGCAATACCCCTAATATTCTAAACTAGGAACTTTATCATTGAGAGAAGGTCCTCCCTTTACCCCTAGTCCTAGGATGGTGATCCACAGTAGATGGGCCCTCCATAGGTTGTTTAATATCAGACTTGCTTTTTTTCTTCTCATTACTTCTTTGAACTAGCCAATCTTCAGTTAAAACATCTGTCAAACTGTTAATTGTATGGTTTTCAACCCTAGTTGGGTTAATGCTTGTTAAGCTGTCATCTTGTATTACATTTCCCCTCAAATTATTGTTAATACAAATAGCTTCCTCCTGCTCCCCAGCATTACTATTGGGCATAATCCCAATTGTATTATCTGCATCAACAGCAGCAGCATCAGCTCTCCCAGCCAATTCTATTACAGTTGTCTCTGCTGGCCTGGAAGTAGTAATTCTATCCCAAGAAGTTCTTCTTTTAGGTGGAGGATGTAGTCTATAACACCTCTCCACATTATGTCCAAACACTTTACAATGTTGGCAATAGACAGGTTTATGTTCCACAACTATCTTCTGCCAGAAACCTTCTTCAGTAGTTCCAATCCACACCTTTTCAATATCAGGCAAGGTAATGTCCCTCTCTACCTGAACTCTAGCACCAGCTGGTCTAGCCACATTATAAGTTGGCACATCAATTTTCAGGGGGCAACCAAGCACTCTATTGATGCTGAAAAAGCACATTTGATGAAAATAATGAATAGGTAGGTTATGGAATTTGAACCACATTGGAACTACAGGAGGTTCCTTTGTGGGATCAAACTTTGGTGTCCACTTCAACAATTTCATTGGAACTCCATTAATGATCAAAGTTTGTTTTGCAAAAACCCTTGCATAATCTTCTTTGTTAAATAAAGAAATTAATAGGTGCCTTCCATCTATTAATCTCAGCCTCCATGCTCTTGTAAGTTTCAAATCCTCAAAAAACTTCCTTACCAAGTCCATCAGGGTGGCATACTGAAATTTTCCAACTAGAGTAAACTTAATTATTTCATTGAGCTCATTAATTTCCTGTGGAGAGAAGATGACGGCATGTTCCCATTCCTTCAATCCTAAGGGATTGAAAAAGGGGCAAACCCCCCTCCCAGCAACAGCATCATGAAGACTTGTGGGAAAATCAAATGATCAAAGGATTTAGGTACATAAAAACCACTTCCAACAACTTCAGCAAAAGTAGCCTTAGTCCATTGGGCATTGGTATCCACATCAATGGGGAAGGCCATTGAGGACACCAGTCAAAAAACTAAGGGGAAAACCAGGGATTGGAAAACCCCCAACCAGAAAAGAACCAAAACTCAGATAGTGGGAGAAACAACACCAGAACCCAAAGAATCAAGTAGAGCAAGAAACAGAAAAACCAGTAAAAGGATGAAAAAGATAAAGCCAGTCCAAAGCCAAAACCCCAAGCAGATGAAGCAGAGAACAACTAGTTTCTTCAGCAAGGCAATAGAACAGTAACAAAGGTTCAAAAGAAGTCTTCCCAACCAAAAACCAAACAAACTCCATAACCCACAAAGACCCCTTGAAGAGAAATCCAGCTCTTTCACCTAGCTCCATAGCACCTCCAAGCAGATCCATTTGTTCATGTTGGGCTCGTTTATATATCGAGTGCAAAAAAATTATTTGTATTTGACTTGTTTGCTTAGTGAACAAACCTAACACGAGCTTCTTAATGAGCCAAATACAAACTGTTCATGAACAACGAGCATTTTTTATAATCTTGGATGGAATCACATTGGAAGCAAAGTAGGAGCAATGATAGTGAGGGAATCAAGTTGGGGAGACAAACTGAGCGGTGAGGTGTGTTGGGAAATATAAGAATAGTAAAGGAATAGCAGAAGGACTACATGTTTGTTATTTTTTAGATTACGATAATGAAGGCGGGAAGTGGAGGATTACATGATAGCAAGGGGTGGTTGTTTGGGGTGATGTCAATGAGAAAGAATGGTTAGAATATGACGACTATGGTAAAAAGTGTCAAACAAGTGATGTTCATATAAGCTGCAGTGATGGAGGATGGTTAGGAGCATCATGAGAAAGAATCAAAAGAGGATAGGAAGATAATCACCATCTACTGAAGCACCATCAAATCCACTAGACATAACTCTTGGAGGGAGAAAAATGAATGTTGTTTGTTGTCCTAAAACAACAAAAATAAAAATAAACCTAAAATATCGAGAATACAATTATATAATAAAAGGATAATTAAGAGTGTCCCAAGATGACCGAATGACTCTTCAGAAGGGAAAGAATAGCAGATTGTGTGGAATCATCGCGCTCCTACTTCCATGACTTACGTCACGCATAGGGTTGTTAACGAGCCAATTTTGAGTTGAGTTGTGTTCGCCTCAAAATCAGTTTGAATGGATCAGGTTTGGATTGAAATTTTCTCTTGGCAAATTATGATGATTTTTTAGCCAGCTTAGTTTGAAATTAAATCAAGCTCAATCCAGATTAAAATCAAAACTGGTTGGCTTAAATTTTAGTTATTTAGATTCATTTGAACTCAAAACCAGCTTAATTATCCTAAAATCAAAATAAAATTTCTCAAATTGAGTTATTTTGACATGTTTCAACTTGAAATTAACTCATAGCTTGTTATATTTAATTTTAGTTAACATTATATATATTTTTTATAAATAAAAATAATTCTAGTTGATCCCTAGCCAGTTCGAGCTGATTCGTGTATGACTCAAATCAACTTGAAAAAAATTTGACCGCTTGGCTCATTTATTTTGATTTGATCTTGATTAGAGCTAAAATTTGAACAACTATTTTAGTGATTAATAATCTTTGAGCTATATTCACAGACCTAATCACATAGGAGATACTTCCATCATAGAGTTTTCTGCATCATTCAATGATCATAGGATTTCCACATCCCTCTCATTTCATTGCTTCAAACTCAGGTTTCATGCATCTTACTCAGTGCCACTTCCATTAGAGGAGGAGAGGAATTTGTTAGGGATGATGGTAGCGATGGTCTGAGGATGGCAGCGGTGGTCTGATGAGGGCAGCGGCGGTCTGACAATAACGGTGGTGATGGCACCAGTAGCGACCATATAGTGCTGGTCCAGTGGTGGTGATTCAATGGCACTGATGGTACTGTTAGTTGTGGTTGGGTGGCCTAAGAGTGGAGGAGCTCTATGACAACATTCTAATGATGATGGAGCTTGATGATGTTGGTATGTAAGTGCTCTTTCTTGATGACAACAATCCAACAGTGGTAGAGCTTTTGAATACTCAAGTTCTTAGATCTCCCTTTGGCCTTCTTCTGAAGTATAAGTATGTCTATAGTCCCCCATTCATGAAGGGAATGGACCTCTATTTATAATTTTTGTGGGTGACTTCATGTATAAATACCACATGAATCCATACCACTTCATCGAATGACCAAGAGGAATATCATTGATTAAATTTTTTTCTATCTGTATTTGAGTGCTTTAATGATGTCAAAATTTATTGATCTTAGCCTCATTAGATTCGACTCAATGAGAAGTTTAATAAGACTATAATATTGTCAAATTTGGAATCCATTCTAACATTTAATTAACCATCCTAAGCCTCTAACTACACTTAGATGGCTTGATATAGGCTTGTTTGACCCAGGTTGGACAAAGTTTAGCATTGTTAGGTTCCTCTTACCAAGGCACTCAGTTCAAGTATAAGTTTGCTAAAATCTGACCATGGACGTGTATGAATTCATAATTGAATTGATTTCTTGTTCAAAATTCTTTAAGGTTCAAGCATGGATAAAACTTTTTTTTGAAAATGTTATGATTGCCCCCTATCCTTAGAAGTCATCATTAAAGAAGTTGAAAGTTTATTCTCATTTTTTTGAAAAATTGTGTGACTTAAAATATTGATCTTGAAGAGATTGTGAAATGGAGTTGCTCCTTAAGTGTTAGCACTAGCCTTCTTACAAGGGTAGAGGCCTAAAAAAGTCACCTCAATATCAATCTGAAGATATCAATTTTTTATTAGAAATATTGAAGATAATCCTGAAAAAAAAGGTGTTGAAAATGGGTTGGATAGACTATCACTACAAGTGATAGAGACAGTAGTGACAACAGGACACTGATGGACAGGCATTGGCAATGACAATGGTTGGATAATTGTGATCTAGTAGCGATGGTTATTAAAGTGGTAATAAAAAATAGTGGTTTGACGGCGATGGTCTAAAGACGACGATGAAGGTTGTGGCCAGAAGCAGTCAAAGACATGGTTGTGGATATATTGAAAATGTACTCCAAAAATTTTTGAAAGTTTATAACTTTTTGTGCTGTCAAGTTTTTTGTGTCCTTGTAAGGGAGCATTATGAAAATTTCTAATATTAAGAGAACTATAGTTGATGTTCTTAGAATCTAAGTTTAACAATTTTTTTTATTATTTATATTTATTTCATTTATGTTTGCACTTGTATTGCCGTTGAGAATTCTTACAGGTGTTGGAAAATTAAAAAAAAAAAAACTTAAGAAAATCATAAAACCAAAATGAAAAAAAAATATTTTGTTGAGTTTATTTTTTCTTTCTTTTTGCATGAGTTGTATGTTCTAAATGTGTATATGTTGATCGACTTGTGTGGATCAATGTGATTTTTTTGGAGTCTGCCGAGTAAAAAATAAGGATCACATTATCACTGTTGTTGTGTATGCGGTTGGGAGCCAAGTCTGACCTTTCTCCTTTTGACCAAAGATTGACCAAAATTTTAGTTGTCTCAGGAGAGCACTTTCACCCATTGACATATTCATAAAGATGGCACTTTCATCCATTGACATATTCATAAAGATGGCTGACCCTCACATCCTCATCATGAATCCACTTACGGACAATGTTATTCAAGAAATCCACATGAGCATCAAATGTCCCACTATAGTGGCCAAAACATTTGAGGCAAAACCTACCATAATCCAAATGATCCAAAATAATCAGTTTTGGGGACTACAAATTAAGGATCTAAATCTTTGCCAAGCCAACTTCCTTGAACATTGGGCTACATTTCAGTACAGTTGTGTCCCAGTGATGCTGAGACTTAGAGGTGCAGGTGTGTCCACACTTCATGAATAAAATTTTCCTTCATTTCCTCCATACCATATACTTTCTAAGTATGCAAAATTTTCTCATGCACTAGAGTGTTCTCATGCCATAGTCCTTGAACCCCTCAGTATCGCAGGAGCTCTACTGCCTCTGCGCCCGAGAGATCCCAGTCAAAGGTAATACTAGATTTATATTTTTTTTCTCTTCTTTTGTGTTCTTCAATCAATCCTTACTCTTTTTTTACCTCCTTAACAAAATGCTTTACATCCTATAACAATTAGGACAGATCATATGTCACTTCATGTATTTCTCTCATTTCTTTGTGAGGACTCACAGAGTATCCCAATCCTAACAGTGCTTTCTTTTTTGGGCTTCCAAAATGAACTCTAAAATTTTATTATATGATTTTCATCTTTATGTCCATTAAAGTAGCGTGAATTGTATAATTCTAAAAAAGATTATTTTCTCGAGTTCATTTGAAATGTTGATAAACATGTTTTCTGAAGTAGCATAAACTCCACTATTTTCATTTAATGCTTATCTATTTTCTTCTAAAATCTTTATCTACCAAGAACTCAACTACTATTACAATATTTGTTTTTAATGTTTTTTTCCAAAATGGGTTACTTGAATTTCTAATTACCTATTGATGCTTATCATTCACGGGCAAGTATGTTTCTAGCATTTATTAATAGCTACCGGCAATTACTTTTTTTTTTCAATAATTTATTACAACATCTAGCCAACCAAATTTTGGGAAAGCCCTTTTTTATCACTTAATTTTCACATAATTGTTTTGTTTACCTTTCTATTATTCTTTTGTTTCAATTATAGAGATTAATGCAGTATTATATGCTTGGAATCATTATCTGGATATAATTTCACTTTTCTTTTTTTTAGTATCCTTTTTCATGTTATTTTTTAGATTATCGTGTATTTTTTAGTTTATACTCTGATGAAATCACTCTCGTTGATTGATGCCCTTTCAACTTCAATGAACCGATCTTTTAATCTACAAGTTTTTTTTCTCATGTATGTTGTCATATGTATACTCATTTTCCATTCAATGAAACAGGTATAATTTGCTAGATTACTTCAATTGGCTAAATGTTATAGATTAACATTGATTTAGCTATCACTTATAATTTGAGAATTTTACATTGTATGACATATGAAGTAAATTTGTTTTCTAACACATAACACAAATTTCTTCATATTTAGAAAGAATAACAAGCTTTATGATTACAATATGTAATGTCCAAATTCATGCTCTATCCCACATAATTTTACATTGTATGTTATATAAAGTAAATATATTGTCAAGTGGGGTGCTAAGGTAAAAAGGTTCATGGAGATTACTAATAAGGAACAGAGTTGAACTATCTTTTGCAAATATGCTAAGGATAATCGACAATATTGCATCATATATTTGTTTATTTATGTNATATATATATATATATATATATATATAAAGTAGTATTTTAATTTTAAAAAATACGAGACCGAATAGACATGTTACTTGATAGTGAGGCTTGATTAAATAAACTAAAAAATTTATGATATCAGTTTTAGTCTTTGAAACCTTTATGTTAACCGACAAATTTTCTCTACTTAAAAAAAATTAAACAGGGTTTATATTAAACTGAGTTCTAAAGTATTCCATAAGGGCAAACCCTAATAGTTAATTGTATCTTAGATAATCAAAATCACCTAAGAAAACTCTTGATTTAGATTAGAAAACATTGTCTTCAAGAATTTCAAAGTTTAAACTTTCAAGGTTGGACGAAGGAGTATTGATCAACCTTAAAATAACCTATTTTTAGTGCATATGTTATGGTCATTTTATGCATATTTTTAATGATATTACAATTTAAAAGAATGTATTTTGTATGTTTCTGGTTTCAGGTACATGGAATTGACATTTTGAGAAAATAAGGAAAAAATGAGCAGAAAAGGTACAAATTGTATGGCACCATAGCGCCACCCCCTGGCACTATAGCGCCAAAAACATGTGCAAAGAGGCGCTATCGTGCCCAGACAGACCTATATCGCCAGTAACTTTCCTTCTAGAATATCCTTTAAATTTGACTGAATTTTGAAGGGGTGTTTGAAGCAACCCTTTGTTATTTTCAGAGATATATTTATATGGACAAAGATTGGATAATAAAGAGGGCTTTCTGGCAGCATTTGAAGGCTTTATAAAGCCCCACTTTTATGTTCAAGTGTATGTTTTAGTGTGTTTTGTGTTGTGAGAGTAAAAGTTTAAAGAAATCTTCAAGGAGACTCCAGAATTTGTGTTGGGGAGAAGACATATGGTACTTCGTATTTTTGTTTAAATTTTTTTTTCTGTGACTTGGATTTCATTACAAATTTGGTGTTTTTTATTTTATTCTCCATGAATTCTGAGTAGTCCCCTTTATTTTTTGTTGCTCTTGAGAATTAATCTTATGGGTTGAGAATTAATAATTATGACTTTTTCATCGATTCTTCATTAACTTTACAAATTAGCCACTTGTGAGGTTAAAATTCATTGAGAAGCATAAGAACCCAGGAGGACTATGATTTCATACAATTAGTGAGTGTCACACTTTATTATGGGCAAAACCGTTGCAATCACCTAAAGGGCAGTGAAAATAGATAGAGAGAAAAGTTTTGATGGGCGTAGAATTGATGTTTCTAGGGTGACAGACTAGATTCTTTTTCAAATTTAGTTTAGAGTTTAGATCGTAACTAGTAGGTCGTATAGAGAGGGCACGGTGGATAATCTGGAGTTTGGAGGCCCATAATCTACTCAATACTACTACATAAGCTCATGAAAAACTCTAAATTAGTCAATGTTCTTTGTTAGCACCAGGAGGAGTTAAGAAATAGGAATGTTCCTATTTGTCATAGTACATCATCATATTTTTTGTCATTCAAATCCTAACTAGATTAATATCTCATTGCAAGGGGAAAGATATGTACATATTATTCAAACTCGTTCGAATTACATTTATTAAACTATAAAATATAGTTATTTATATTTTCTTTAATTTAATCTTAACTATTGCTATCATTTTGTTTTTATTTAAATTTGCAATTTACATAGAATTTGCTTTTGAGCTTAGTAAGCCAATTTAAATAGTTAAACTAACCTCGCGAGATCGATGCTTGGGTTTTTAAGAAAAATTCTATATTACTTAGAACAATAATTATACTTGCATAGTACCTCTAATGTGAAGTTTTATTATTCATTTTTCATATCATTTCATTTACTCACACTAGCCGCTAAAATAATTTGGGTCAAGTTTTTGGTAATATTTTGGAGATTAAAATACACGTAATTACGGTTCGAGTCAATTTTTTGGGGTCATTGTGAGGGATAGGTAAGAGAAGTTTTTTAAATTTGGAAAGTAAACTTTTTATTTGCAATTTTGTTTGAATTGTAGATTTTAATTTTATTAAAAATTAAAAACCAAAAAAGTTCAAAAAAATTAAAAACAAAAAATTAAAAAAAATCTAAAAATTATAAAACCTAAAAATTCTATTTTTGTTGCATTATTTTATTTTATGAATTTTATCATTTGTATGCGTCGTTCGGGATTTGAAGGTTTAGTGCCCTAAAATTCTGAATTAGAATGTACTATAAGAAAAATTTGAAAATAAGGAAAACTTCATAGTTTTCAAGATATGACGAACACTTCACAAAATAACATTGAAATTCAAAATGTTAAAAATGAACACCATAATTTACAAAAACCTTTAAGGGATTATGCAAACCCTACGATAAATAAAATTCACTTAAGCATTCAAACTCTTGTTGTAGTTGCTAACTCATTTGAACTTAAATCTGGTATAATACAAATTTTACAAAACAATGAGTTTGGGAAAAAACTAAATGAGGATCCAAATTTACATCTTGCAATGATGCCTTTGGACTTAGAATTTTCTCTTTTCTATTAAGGAAAAAAGCTAAGATGTGTTTAAATTCGCTATCACATAGATCTATTAGACCTTGGTGAGATTTGGCACAAAAATTCATGGCTAAGTATTTTTCACCTTAAAAAATTGCTAAACTTAGAAATGATATTACTTCTTTTATTCAGTATGAAGGGGAGTCAATTTATGAAACTTAGGAAAGATTTAAGGAACTCCTTAGAAAGTGTCCACATCATGTTTTACCCGACTAGTTCATTATTCAAAATTTTTATAATGGGTTAGTTGGATTCCTTAGATTGATCATAGATGCTACTGCTGGAGGTTCATTAATGTCTAAATCATTTGATGAAGCCTATGCTTTAATTGAAGAAATGACTACAAATAATTTTCAATGGTCTTCTAAAAGGGAAAATCTTAAGAAAGTAGCTAGTATTCATGATAATGATGTTATTTCAATGGTTGCTTCATAAGTTGTTGTATTATCTCAAAAAATAGAGCAAATTGGAATGATTTTTTCTCAAACACCTTAATTTATTGAAGAAAAGTCATTATCATAAATGCTTGATTCTCAAACTTCATTAGAAACTATAAATTCTATTAATATACCCAATAATCTATATTGTAATTATTATAACCTCAATTGGAAAAACCATCCAAACTTTAACTAAAATAATAATTCTAATGATGGAAGTCAACAATGGGGGAACCATCAAGTAAATACATTGAGAAACTGACACAATCAGGGTAATTCTAACTTAGGCTTATCCTGCTGGATTTACAATAATAAACAAGTTAAGGAGAAGAAGTAGTGTTACAAATGGGTAATCAATTACAAAGTCAAAGTGTTGTTATAAGAAACATAGAGAATCAACTGGGACAAATTGCTAACGCACTTAGTAATAGGCCTCAATGAACACTTGCTCACAATGTTGAGATCAATCCTAAAAATAAAAGTAAAGAGTAAGAGCAATTTAAAGTTGTCCAACTAGGAAGTGGGAAGGAATTGAGTGTTGTTGTTCAACTAGAAATTGAAGTTAAGAGAGAAGATAAAGAAACTAAAAAACCTAAAGAAAGTATTCTTAAGGAAGTGGAAAAACCTGTTTCTCCGACTAAGAATACTGAAGAATGACTACCACCTCCTTTTCCTCAAAGACTTAGACAGCAGAAACTTGATCAACAATTTTCAAGATTTTTTGAGATATTTAAAAAGCTTATAATTAATATAACTTTTGTAGAAGCTCTAGAAAAAATGTTAAATTATGTAAATTTTATGAAAGAAATTTTACATAAAAAAAGAAGTTTGAAGATTATGAGACTGTAGCACCCAGTAAAGAGTGCAGTGTTATAATTCAGTAAATGCTTCCTGAAAAACTCAAAGACTCTGACAGTTTCATCATACCTTGTGCAATTGGTTAAAAATTTTGTATAAAAGCTTTATGTGATTTGAGAGTAATCATTAATTTATGCCATTATATATATTTAGAAGACTAGGGTTAGGATATATTTCTCCCACTATTGTAACCCAACAGTTAGCAGATCAATCTATTACTTATCTTAAAGGGGTTATAGAAGATGTGTTAGTTAAAGTAGATAAATTTATCTTCCCTATTGATTTCATTGTGTTGGATATGGAAAGAGATAAATAAATTTTTATTATTTTAGGGAGTCCTTTCCTAGCTACTGGATGTGCGATGATAAATGAGCAAAAAGGAGAATTAACCATGAGATTTAATGATCAGGATGTAACTTTTAATGTGCTTAAATCAATGAAGTATCTTGTAAAGGAAAAGATGGTAAATGATAGAATGGATATAATTGACTATATGATTGTTAATCATTTTCAAGAAAGATGTGAAGTCATATCGGATTAAAAAGATGAACTGACTTTGGTACAAAAAGAATTAGAAACTAAAAAACACTTTGAAAGTGGATCAAAAGAGAAAAACACTGAGGAGTTAACTTATGTTCAAGAAGAGTTTGAAATTTTGGATATTATTGAAAATAGTAAAGCTCTGATACCTTCTATTGAAATACTTCTTGAACTTGAGATGAAGGTTCTACCTACTCATTTAAAGTATGCATTTTCTTGGGAACTCATCTACATTACTTTTTATAATATCCTTAGATTTAACTGATGAACAAGAAGAAAAATTATTAGAGATATTGAAAAATCATACGAAATCCTTTTGATGGACATTAGATGATATTAAAGGAATCAGTCCTTTGATTTGTATGTAAAGAATTTTAATGAAAGATAGTTATAAGCCTATAATTGACCCTCAAAGAAGATTAAATCCTATAATGAAAGAAATGGTTAAGAAAGAAATTTTAAAGTGGTTTGATACTGGAATTTTTTATCCAATTTTAGATAGTTCATGGGTTAGTCATACTCATTGTGTTCTAAAGAAAGGAGGAGAGATTGTTGTTGCAAATGAAAAGAATAAATCAATTCCTACAAGACAAGTCAATGGATGGAAAATCTATATTTATTATAAAAATTAAATGCTGCCACCATGAAAGAGCATTTTCCTCTATTTTTTCTAGATCAAATGTTGAATAGACTAGTTGGGCGCCGCCATTTCTTCTTTTTAGATGGATATTCTGGACACCACCAAATATGTATTGCTCCTAAGGATCAAGAAGAAACAACATTTACTAGCCCTTATGGAACATTTGCTTTCAGTAGAATCTTATTTGGATTATGTAATGCACCTGCAACATTTCAAAGAGGTATGATGTCAATTCTCTGTGATTTAATTAAGAAAGGAATTGAAATTTTTATGGATGATTTCTCAATTTTTGGAAATTCTTTCAATGCATGTTTAGATCATTTAACGAAGGTTCTAAAATGTTGTGAAGAAACAAATTTTGTTCTTAATTGAGAAAAATGTCAATTTATAGTTGCAGGAGGAATTTTTTTTGGACATAAAATTTTTGAGAAAGACATCGAAGTAGATCCAACATAAATTTAAGTCATTGTTCAATTACCACTCCTACTAATGTTAGAGAAAAAGGAAGTTTTTTGGGACATGCTGGTTTCTATAGGCATTATATTAAAGACTTTTCTAAAATTTCAAATCCTTTATGTCACCTATTGAAAAAAGATGTTAATTTTGATTTTAATGAGGGATGCCTTAATGCTTTTAATTTCTTAAAAGAAAGATTAATCACTCACCTATTATTGTTTCACCTGAATGGACAAAACATTTTGAATTAACGTGTGATGTCAGTGATTATACTATTGGGGTCGTGTTGGGGCAGAAAAATGATAAAATTTTTAAAGTAATATACTATGTTAGTAAAACCCTTAATGAAGCTCAAATTAATTACACTATTACTAAAAAGGAATTATTAGCTATATTATATGCTTTTGATAAATTCAAACCTTTTCTTATTGGAACCAAATGTATTGTGCATACTGATCATTCTGCTATAAGGTATTTAATGATGAAGAAGGATGCAAAACCACGATTAATTAGATGAGTCCTTCTAATGCAAGAGTTTGATTTTCAAGTTGTGGATTGGAAGGGTACTGATAGTCAAGTAACTGATCATTTGTCAAAGCTTGAAAAGGAAAATGATAATTTTAATGATAAAATTAATGAAAGTTTTCGTGATGAAAAATTATATGGAATTAATGAATGGCGAGTTCCGTGGTATGTTGATATAATAACCTATTTAGTTAGTAAAATTTCACCTTATGGAATTGATAGCCATCAAACTAGAAAGTTCATTCATGATTCTAAATATTAGTTTTGGGATGACCCTTATTTATATAGACAATGTAAGGACTTAATTATTCAAAGGTGTGTATCAATTGAAAAAACCTAAGAAATTATACAAAAGTTTCATAAATCAGACTTTGGGGGATATTTTGGGGTTGATAAAACTGCATTTCAATTTTTATAATCTGGATTTTATTGGCCTACATTATTTAGAGATATTAATTATTATATAAAAAATGTGATAGATGTCAAAGAGTGAGCAAAATTTTGAGAAAAAATGAAATGTCCCTAAATTTTACTCTTGAAGTTGAAATTTTTTTATGTTTGGGGTATAGATTTTATGGGACCATTTATACGATCTTCTGAAAAAAAAATTATGTTTTATTAGCTATGGATTGTGTTTTGAAATGGATTGAAGCGGTTGCTTAACCTCGATGTGATGCTAAATGTGTTGCAAAATTTTTAAGGAAAAGTATTCTTACAAGATTTGGATTACCGAGAGTAATCATTACAGATGGAGGAAGTCATTTTAAAAATAGAATAATTGAAACATTAACTCAAAAATATGGAATCAAACATTGAATTGCCACAACTCATAATCCTCAGACTAGTGGCTTGATAGAAGAATGCATTCGAGAAATTAAAAGAATATTGGACAAAACTGTAAATCCTAATAGAAGAGATTGGTCTGCTAAACTTAATTATGCATTATGGGCTTATAGGACTGCTTACCAAACTCCTATAGGAGTGTCATCATATAAGCTCATATTTAGAAAATCTTGTCATTTGCTTATTGAATTCGAGTATAAAGCTTATTGGGCAGTAAAAGAGTACAATTATAATCTAAAAGATGCTGGAGGAAAATGTTAACTACAGTAAAATGAGCTTGCTAAGATGAGAAATGAATCTTATGAGAATGCAAGAATTTATAAAGAGAAAGTTAAAAGCGACATGATTAAAAAAGAATTTTGAGCCTGGACAAGAAGTTTTGTTATATAATATAATATTGGAATTATATATGGGAAAACTTAAGTACAGGTGGTCAGGACCATTTATTGTGATAAGAGTTTATCCAAATGGAATCGTTGATATTGAAGATCCTAAGACTGGAAGAATGATTAAGGTAAATAAACAAAGTTTAAAAGCTAATATAAGTGGATATAGTCCTACATTTAAGGAGAACTTAATGTTGGGTCAACGACATTAAAAATTTTCATATGTCAGGTTGACGACGTTAAACCAAGCACTTTGTGGGAGGCAACCCACAGTTATCAGTGTGATTGACTTGTTTGTTGATTTTTGTTGTAATGAGTTTTTGATTCAAGTTGGAGTCTTACATGATTATTTTTGCACAGAACATTATTATATTAATGATATTGAAGATTGGAAGAAAGAAATTTTGATTTTGAGAAAGTTGGCCTGGCGCTATAGCGCCACAGTTCGAGTAACTTCCTTGGAACCACCAAAGTTCAATTTTCTGCCCTCTTTTTCTCTTAAAAGTAGCCTGAGATGTGAAGAGATGTATTCCTTCTACTTTTCTTTATAATTTGGAGAGATTTGAGAGTGGAGAAATTAATTTGTACTTTAAGGATCATGAAGAGCAATAGCAGTAGGAGATTTGAACATAAGATGATGGTGCATAAGGATGCTCAGACTTATTTCAATGGATTTCTTACATTGAGTTTGGAGCAACTTGTGGACAAACTTAGGAAGATTGAAGGTGAGATCTCTCAATTACACACCAAACTTGAAAACTTGTTCCCCCAATATAAGCATTTGGATTGACAGTTAAAACTCTAATTCAACAATCTGACATGTTTTCAAGATTATCAAGTGACCATACTATCAAGTGGATAGATAAAAAATTCACATCAGAATTTCCTCACACTCCTTTCTATCATTCATACAATCATAATTGTTTGGTGGGTGAACAAGAGAATGAGACCTCTGATCATAATTGGGTCTAAGTGATTTCGTAGAAAGATAAATGTGTTAGTAACTAGTTCTTCTGTGTAGTGTGTCGAGGTTGTCTTTGTTAGGGCTTCAAAACATTTAAATGTTATGTTTGTATTACATTGGCTTATTTCTATGATTTTTTGTGTCATTTTTATTAAAAATATTATTAATATAAAAAACCAGTTCTGTGTTGTTGTTAAACGAAGACCTTATGTGATGAATTGAGTATTTGAATGTTAGACTTTGGATTGATGTCGAACCCAAAAATGGCCATTAAAACTAGAAAATTAAACTTTAAACACCTTATATTTTCTATTCTCTATCATGATATAAAAAATTGGAAAATTTTGGGTGCATTTGAATGATACTATAGTGCCATCCTAGGCGCTATAGCGTCGAGCCAACCCGAGAGCAGGTTTAGGGGTTGAACCGCTAGTTAACACCATTTTTTACCTAGGTTCATATTCTTCCTCTATTTTTTGCATTTTTGCTCTCTTAGGGCTTGGATTTGTACTTTATTTTCTTGGATAAAATACTTTAAACTTTAGATTTCATCATCTTTGGGTAAGATTTTCATCATTTCTTTAGAAATTTTTTTATTCACCATGGATTTATTCCACATTGTGTATGGCCGAAAATTTTAAAATTTAGTGGAAATGATGAGAAATCCATTTGTAAATGATTATTTAGTTTAGAATGTTTTTGTTGGAGCCTAAAAATTATATATTTGAGATTTATTGGAATTTTATTCGGAATTTCTAGATTTGTCGTGACTCCTAAAATGAAAAGAGGAAAAGGAAAAAGAGTTTTAGATGCTAATAAATTTGCTAGAATGAAAGCACGTGAGAGATACAACAATCTATAATCTAAGAAATTAATTACAGAACAAAGTTTCCTTTATCCTGGTGGAATGATAGAAAATATGATTGCAGAGTGACAGTGGGAGAGTTTTCACAATTTCAATGTCTTCACTGTGATTTATGATGTTAGAGAATTCTATGTGAATTTACTTGATGAATTGGATGATTTAGTTTATGTGAGAGGGGAGTATGTGGATATAAGTTCTACTGAAATCAATCACATTTATAAGTTGCATAGTGTTTCCACTTGTTTCTATTCTGAGTTTCATCCTACTGAAGAGGAATTGAACGAGATTATGCAATTTTTGACTGATGGAAATGGAGTATGGATGATTAAGAATGGACGTCGGGTAAACTTTTCTTTCTCAAAGCTAATGTTTATTCTCATGTCTGGCATTACTTTATTTATGGTAGATCACTTTCTATTAATCACTTTAGTGAGGTAACTCAAGAAAGAGCCACATTGAACCATTGCATTCAGATGAAAAATTCAATTGATATTTGCCCTTTAATTTATAAGAATATGCTTATTTCAATGAGGGAGGGGGGAACTACTGGAGGTATGGGTCATCCTGCTCTTATTACTACCATGTGTGTTGAATCTGGAGTAAAATGTGAGACTTCGAAAGAAGTTTTACCATCTCATAAACCTGTTAGAAAAATAAATTTGGAGATGTATGGAAAACATACTAGAGTAAGATCTAGAAGTAGAGGCTCAGACATTCCTTCTACTTTAGCTTCGGCTTCAACTTCTAGACCTTCTACATCTGGTACTACTTCACTTGATGTTTTAATGGAACATTTATTTTTTCAACAATGAGATATCTTAACATTACAAATTCAACAGAAAAGTTTAGAAGCCCATCTTTATCATAATGATGAGTATATGCAAAGAAGAATAAATTAAGATATTGCTTATAATAATGGAGAAATTCTTAAGGGGTGATTAAGCGGTAATATTTCCTACTTGCGCCAGATATACACCTTATAAACCTGATGATATGGAGGAGGATTTAAGCCTGGGTGATGATGGTGATGATGATGATGAAGTTGATGATGAAGGTGGTGATGATGAGTAGCATTTTCTATTTGTTTTGTTGTGTTTTGTTTTTTTCTTTTTTTTCATGATCAGATTTATTGTAGTTGGTTTGTTGTTGTATGTCTGTTATAGATTTTATGTTTACATTTGAATTAAATAGTTAAAGTTATGTTTATTGCACTAAATTGTTATATTTTTTTAATGTTTATCTTTTACTTCAATGTAAACGCTATAATAGTTCTTTTATTTTTAGACATGCTAATTTCACTTGTTATTACTTGTACCTGATGTTTTTAAACTTTATAATCTTTTTAAACATAGTTCTCTGAGGACAAATAATGGTGCAAATTGTATGGCTCTATAGAGCCACCCACTGGCACTATAGCACCACAAACGTGTGTAAAGGGCACCGTAGTGCCCAAACTGACGCTATCGCGCCAGTAACTTCCCTTCTAGAAGATTCATTGAATTTGACCAAATTTTGAAGGGGTTTTGAATCAATCCTTAGTTATTTTCAGAGATCTATTAATATGGAAGAAAGTTGGATGAAAAAGAGGAATTTTTAGCAACATTTGAAGGCTTTAGGAAGTCTTGCTTTTGTATTTAGGTGTATGTTTTAGTGTATATTGTGTTGTAAGAGTAAGAGTTTGGAGAATTCTTCAAGGAGACTCCATAATTAGTGTTGGGGAGAAGACATAAGGTACTTTGTATTTGTGTTTAAGTTATTATTTCTAAGACTTGGATTTCATTAGAAATTTGGTGTTTTTGTTTTATTCTCCATGAATTCTAAGTAGCCCCCTTTCTTTCTCCTTGCTCTTGGAATTTAATCTTATGTGATGAGAATGATTTAATGATTTCTTTTTTACTTTTTAAAAAATTATGATGAAATTTTCACGGATTCTTCATTGACTTTACAAATTGGCCACTTGTGAGGTTAAAACCTATTGAGAAACAGAAAGACCCGGGAGGGCTATGATTTCACCCAACTAGTGAGTTTCACACTTTATTTTGGGCAGAGTCGTTGTGATCACCTAAGAGGGAGTGCAAATAGATAGAGAGATAAGTTTTGATAAGTGTAGAATTGATGTTTCTAGGGAGACAGACTAGCTTCTTTTTCAAATTTAGTTTAAAGTTTGCATCGTAAGGGTCCTTAGTAAGTTCTATAGAGCGAGCACAGTGGGTAATCTAGAGGTGAGAGACCAAAATCTACTCAATACTACTACAGAAGCTGATGAAAAACTCTAAATTAGCCAATGTTCTTTGCTAGCACCGGGAGGGGTTAACGAATAGGAATGCCCCGNAGTATGGAAGATTAAGAATGGACGTCGGGTAAACTTTTCTTTCTCAAAGCTAAATGTTCATTCTCGTGTCTAACATTACTTTATTTATGGTAGATCACTTTCTATTAATCACTTTAGTGAGGTAACTCAAGAAAGAGCCACATTGAACTATTGCATTCAGATGAACAATTCAATTGATATTTGCTCTTTAATTTATAAGAATATGCTTATTTCAATGAGGCGAGGAACTACTGGAGATATGGGTTATCCTGCTCTTATTACCACCATGTGTGTTGAATCCGGAGTAAAATGTGAGACTTGGGAAGAAGTTTTACCATCTCATAAACCTATTGGAAAAACAAATTTGGAGATGTATAGAAAACATACTAGAGTAAGATCTTGAGTAGAGGCTCAGATATTCCTTCTACTTCAGCTTTGACTTCAACTTCTAGACCTTCTACATCTGGTACTACTTCACTTGATGCCGTAATGGAACAATTATTTATTCAACAATGAGATATCTTAACATTACAGAATCAACAGAAAAGTTTAGAAGATCATCTTTATCATAATGATGAGTATATGCAAAGAAGAATAAATTAAGATATTGCTTATAACAATGGAGAAATTCTTAAGGGGTGATTAATCGGTACTTGCCCCAGATATACACCTTATAAACCTGATGATATGGAGGAGGATTTAAGCCTGGGTGATGATGATGATGATGATGATGATGATGAAGTTGATGACGAAGGTGGTGATGATGAGTAGCATTATCTGTTTGTTTTGTTGTGTTTTGTTTTTTCTTTTTTTTTTTTCAGGATTAGATTTATTGTAGTTGGTTTGTTGTTGTATGTTTGTTATAGTTTTTATGTTTACATTTGTATTAAATTGTTAAAGTTATGTTTATTGCACTAAATTGTTATACTTTTTTTAATGTTTATCTTTTACTTCAATGTAAACGCTAGAATAGTCTTTTTATTTTTAGACATGCTAATTTCACTTGTCTTTATTACTTGTACCTGATGTTTTTAAACTTTATAATCTTTTTAAACATAGTTCTCTGAGGACAAATAATGGTGCAAATTGTATGGCGCCATAGAGCCGCCCACGGGCAATATAGCACAACAGACATGTGTAGAGGGAACTATAGTGCCCAAACTGGCGCTATAGCGCCAGTAACTTCCCTTCTAGAAGATCCATTGAATTTGACCAATTTTTGAAGGGGTTTTTGAATCAACCCTTAGTTAATTTTAGAGATCTATTAATATGGAAGAAAATTGGATGAAAAGAGGACTTTTTAGTAGCATTTGAAGGCTTTAGGAAGTCTCACTTTTGTATTTAGGTGTATGTTTTAGTGTGTATTGTTTTGTAAGAGTAAGAGTTTGGAGAATTCTTCAAGGAAACTCCATAATTAGTGTTGGGGAGAAGACATAAGGTACTCTGTATTTGTGTTTAAGTTTTTATATCTAAGACTTGAATTTTATTACAAATTTGGTGTTTTTGTTTTATTCTCCAAGAATTCTAAGTAGCCCCCTTTCTTTCTCCTTGCCCTTGGAATTTAATCTTATGGGATGAGAATTATTTAAAGATTTCTTTTTTTACTTTTTAAAAAATTCTGATGACATTTTCACAGATTCTTCATTGACTTTACAAATTGGTCACTTTTGAGATTAAAATCTATTGAGAAACATAAAGACTCGGGAGGGCTATGATTTCACCCAACTAGTGAGTTTCACACTTTATTTTGGGCAGAGTCATTGCGATCACCTAAGGGAGAGCGCAAATAGATAGAGAGATAAGTTTTGATAGGCGTAAAATTAATGTTTTTAGGGTGATAGACTAGATTCTTTTTCAAATTCGGTTTAAAGTTTGCATTGTAAGGGTCCTTAGTAGGTCCTATAGAGAGGACACAGTGGGTAATCTAGAGGTGAGAGGCCAAAATCTACTCAACACTACTACATAAGCTGGTGAAAAACTCTAAATTAGCCAATGTTCTTTGCTAGCACTGGGAGGGGTTAAAGATTAGGATTGCTCTTATTTGTCACAATACATCATCATATTTTTAGTCATTCAAATCCTACATAAATTAATATCTCATTGCAAGGGAAAAGATCTTTACATATTATTCAAACTTGTTAGAACTACTTTTATTAAACTATTAAATATAGTTGTTTTTATTTGCTTAATTTAGTCTTAACCATTATTTATTTAAATTTGCAAATTAAATAAAATTTGCTTTTGAGTTAGCAAGCCAATTTAAATAGTCCAACTATCCTCGTTGGAGCGATACTGGTTTATAAGGAAAATTATATATGACTTAAAATGATACGTATACTTGCGTAGTGCCACTAGTGTGACATTTTGTTATTTATTTTTCATATCATTTCATTTATTCATACTAATTGCTGAATATAATTTTGGTCAAGTTTTTGACAATATTTTGGAGATTAAAAATACACGTAATTGCAGGTCAGGTCAAGTTTTTGACGCTGTTGTCGGGAATAGGTAACAAAAACTTTTTAACTTTGGAAAGTAAACTTTTTGATTTACAATTTTGTTTGAATTGTAGACTGCCAAAGACCACACTACCTTGGGTTAACCCTATAGCCAAATTGTCTTATAGGGACTCCACTTGAGCTGCCCCATGCTTGTTTCAACCTACTAAGTGCTAGAGATCAAAACCAAACATGTGGATCTTCAAGAAAAATAAAGAAGTGTTTAGAATTTCTAATGAGGTAGGGCTCCATCATTAATCCTCTAGGATAGTCAACAGAAAAATCCTATGGTTAGATCCTATGCTTCTAAGGAAGAAAGAGTAGACCTCAACAAAAAGTGAGATCAATCAANCCCGATTTGTCACAATACATCATCATATTTTTAGTCATTCAAATCCTACATAAATTAATATCTCATTGCAAGAGGAAAGTTCTTTACATATTAATCAAACTTGTTAGAATTACTTTTATTAAACTGTTAAATATAGTTGTTTCTATTTGCTTAATTTAATCTTAACCATTGTTTATTTAAATTTGCAAATTAAATAGAATTTGCTTTTAAGTTAGCAAGCCAATTTAAATAGTCCAACTATCCTCGTTGGAGCGATACTGGTTTATAAGGAAAATTCTATATGACTTAGAACAATAAGTATACTTGCGTAGTGCCACTAGTGTGACTTTTTATTATTTATTTTTCATATCATTTCATTTATTCATACTAGCCGCTGAATATAATTTGGGTCAAGTTTTTGACAATATTTTGGAGATTAAAAATACACATAATTGCAGGTCGGGTCAAGTTTTTGGCGTCGTTGTCGGGGATAGGTAACAAAAACTTTTTAACTTTAGAAAGTAAACTTTTTGATTTACAATTTTGTTAAAATTGTAGACTGACAAAGACCACACTACCTTAGGTTAACCCTATAGCTAAATTGTCTTATGGAGACTTCTCTTGAGCTGCCCCATGCTGGTTTCAACCTAATAAGTGCTAGAGATCAAAACCAAACATGTGGAACTTCAAGAAAAATAAAGAAGTGTTTAAAATTTCTAATGAGGTAGGGCTCCATCATTAGTCCTCTAGGATAGTCAACAGAAAAGTCTTAGGGTTCTAAGGAAGAAAGAGTAGACCTCAATAAAAAGTGAGATCAACAATTTATTATTGGTTATATATGTGTGGTTAATATTTGGTCATGGTTATTACATGTTGATTTTTTTCTTTGTGGTGTAAGCTCGAGCCTTTTTATTTCCAACAACATTAAGATTCGCATGTCTTAGCACAATTATGTCATAAAGTTTGGTTTGAAAGGCAATAGCTGCTTCCTAAGAAAGTAAGCTATTAGCTTAAGAATTAAAATTTTTGGATGCGAGAATCATTTGCAAACTTAGGTCTTTTGATTTTTGTTATTTGTGTTGGCTATAACANNNNTATATAGATATATATATATATATATATATATATGTAAAGTAGTATTTTAATTTTAAAAAATGCTAGACCGAACCAGTCTCACATAGATAATAGTTTAAATAAACGAGCATAACACTACAATCCATGCATTTATCCCAAGGAATAGACACGTTAGTTGATAGTGAGACTTAATTAAATAAACTAAAGAATTTATGATATCAGTTTTAGTCTACGAAACCATTATGTTAACCGACAAATTTCCCCTACTTAAAAAAATTAAACAGGGTTTATAGTAAGTTGGGTTCTAAAGTATTCCATAAGGGCAAGCCCTTATAATTAATTACAATCTTAGATAATCAAAATCACCTAAGAAAACTCTCGATTTCGATTAAAAAACATTGTCTTCAAGAATTTCAAAGTTTAGAACTTTCAAGGTTGGACAAAAGAGTATTGATCCACCTTAAAATAACCTATTTTTAGTGCATATTTTATGATCATCTTATGCATATTTTTAGTGATATTACACTTTAAAGGAATATATTTTGTATGTTTTTGGTTACAGGTACATGGAATGGACATTTGAAGAAAATAAGGAAAAAATGAGCAGAAAAGGTGCAAATTGTATGGCACCAGAGCGCCGCCCCCTGGCATTATAGCGCCACAAACATGTACAAAGAGGCGCTATAGTGCCCAGACAGACACTATAACGCTAGTAACTTCCCTTCTAGAAGATCCATTGAATTTGACCGAATTTTAAAGGGGCGTTTGAAGCAACCCTTTTTTTTTTAGAGATATATTAATATGGACAAAAATTGGATAATAAAGAGGACTTTTTCGCTGCATTTGAAGGCTTTATAAAGTCCCACTTTTATGTTTAAGTGTATGTTTTAGTTTGTTTTGTGTTGTGAGAGTAATAGTTTAGAGAAATCTTCATGGAGACTCCAGAATTTGTGTTTGGGAGAAGACATATGGTACTTCATATTTTTGTTTAAATATTTGTTTCCAAGACTTGAATTTCATTACAAATTTGGTGTTTTTTATTTTATTCTCCATGAATCCTGAGTAGTCCCCTTTATTTCTCATTGCTCTTGGGAATTAATCTTATGGGATGAGAAGAATTTAAAGATTTTTTTTTACTTTTTAAAAAATTGTGATGACATTTTCACTGATTCTTTATTAACTTTACAAATTGGCCACTTGTGAGGTTAAAATTCATTGAGAAGCATAAAAACCCAGGAGGGCTATGATTTCATACAATTAGTGAGTGTCACACTTCATTCTAGGCAGAGCCGTTGCAATCACCTAAAGGGGAGTGAAAATAGATACGGAGAAAAGTTTTGATGGGCATAAAATTGATGTTTCTAGGGTGACAGACTAAATTATTTTTCAAATTCAATTTAGAGTTTGGATCGTAACTAGTAGGTTCTATAGAGAGGGCACAGTGGGTAATCTGGAGGTTGGAGCGTAGAATCTACTCAGCACTACTACATAAGCTCGTGAAAAACTTTAAATTAGCCAATGTTCTTTGCTAGCACTGGGAGGAGTTCAAAAATAAGAATGCTCCTATTTGTCATAGTACTTCATCATATTTTTTGTCATTCAAATCCTAACTAGATTAATATCTCATTGTAAGGAAAAAGATATGTACAAATTATTCAAACTCATTAGAATTACATTTATTAAACTGTAAAATATAGTTGTTTCTATCTGCTTTAATTTAGTCTTAATCGTTGCTATCATTTTGTTTTTATTTAAATTTGAAATTTACATAGAATTTTCTTTTGAGCTTAGCAAGCCAATTTAAATAAATGGGTTTTTAAGAAAAATTCTATATTACTTAGAACGATAATTATACTTGTGTAGTACCTCTAGTGTGAAGTTTTATTATTCATTTTTCATATCATTTCATTTACTCACACTAGCCGTTGAAATAATTTGGGTCAAGTTTTTGGTAATATTTTGGAGATTAAAATACACGTAATTACGGTTCGGGTCAAGTTTTAGGGGTCGTTGTCAGGGATAGGTAACAAAAGCTTTTTAAATTTGGAAAGTAAACTTTTTTATTTGCAATTTTGTTTGAATTGTAGATTTTAATTTTTTTTAAATTAAAAACCAAAAAAGTTCAAAAAAATTAAAAACCAAAAATTAAAAAAATCTAAAAATTATAAACCCTGAAAATTCTATTTTTGTTGCCTTATTTTATTTTATGAATTTTATCATTTGTATGCGTCATTTGGGATTTGAAGGTTTACTGCCCTACAATTTTGAATTAGAACGTACTATAAGAAAAATTTGAAAACAAGTAAAACTTCATAGTTTTCAAGATATGACGAACACTTCACAAAATAACATTGAAATTCAAAATGTTAAAAATGAACACAAAAATTTACAAAAACCTTTAAGGGATTATGCAAACCCTACGACAGATGAAATTCATTTAAGTATTCAAACTCCTGCTGTAGTGGCTAACTCATTTGAACTTAAATCTGGTATAATACAAATTTTACAAAACAATCAGTTTGGGGGAAAACTAAATGAGGATCCAAATTTACATCTTGCCAATTTTTTAGAACTATGAGCTATATTTAAATATGATGGTGTATCAAATGATGCTTTCAAACTTAGAATTTTTTCTTTTCATTAAGGGAAAAAGCTAAGATGTGTTTAAATTCGTTATCACCTGGATCTATTAGACCTTGGCGAGATTTGGCACAAAAATTCATGGCTAAGTATTTTTCACCTTCAAAAATAGCTAAACTTAGAAATGATATTACTTCTTTTACTCAGTATGAAGGGGAGTCAATTTATAAAACTTAGGAAAGATGTAAGTAACTTCTTAGAAAGTGTCCACATCATGTTTTACCAGACTAGTTCATTGTTCAAAATTTTTATAATGGGTTAGTTGGATTCCTTAGATCTATCATAGATGCTGCTGCTGGAGGTTCATTAATGTCTAAATCATTTGATGAAGTCTATGCTTTAATTGAAGAAATGACTACAAATAATTTTCAATGGCCTTCTGAAAGGCCAAATCTTAAGAAAGTAGCTGGTATTCATGATAATGATGTTATTTCAATGGTTGCTTCATAAGTTGTTGTATTATCTCAGAAAATAGACTAAAGTGGAATGATTTTTTTCTCAAACACCTTAATTGATTGAAGAAAATTCATTATCATAAATGCTTGATTCTCAAACTTCATTAGAAACTATAAATTTTATTAATAAACCCAATAACCTATATTTTAATTATTATAACCTCCGTTGGAAAAACCATCCAAACTTTAACTGGAATAATAATTCTAGTGATGGAATTGAACAATGGGGGAACCATCAAGTAAATCCATTGGGAAACTGACACAATCAGGGTAATTCTAACTTAGACTTATCCTACTGGATTTACAGTAATCAACAAGTTAAGGAGAAGAAGTTGTCTTTAGAAGAAGTAGTGTTACAAATGGGTAATCAATTACAAAGTCAGAGTGCTGCTATAAGAAACATAGAGAATCAACTGGGACAAATTGCTAACGCACTTAGTAATATGCCTCAATGAACACTTCCTTGCAATGTTGAGATCAATCCTAAAAAAAAAGTAAAGAGCAAGAGCAAGTTAAAGTTGTCCAACTAAGAAGTGGGAAGGAATTGAGTGTTGCTATTCAACAAGAAATTGAAGTTGAGAGAGAAGATAAAGAAACTGAAAACCTAAAGAAAGTATTCTTAAGGAAGTGGAAAAACCTGTTTCTCTGAATAAGAAGAATGAAGAATGATCACCACCTCCTTTTCCTCAAAGACTTAGACAGCAGAAACTTGATCAACAATTTTCAAGATTTGTTGAGATATTTAAAAAACTTATAATTAATATAACTTTTGTAGAAGCTCTGGAACAAATGTTAAATTATGTAAATTTTATGAAATAAATTTTACATAAAAAAGGAAGTTCGAAGATTATGAGACTGTAGCACTCAGTGAAGAGTGCAGTGCTATAATTCGGTAAATACTTCCTCAAAAACTCAAAGACCCTGACAATTTCATCATACCTTGTGCAATTGGTTAAAAATTTTGTGGAAAAGCTTTATGTGATTTGAGAGCAACTATTAATCTTATGCCATTATATATATTTAGAAGACGAGGGTTAGTAGATATTTCTCCCACCATTGTAACCCAACAGTTAGCAGATCGATCTATTACTTATCTTAAAGAGGTTATAGAAGACTTGTTGGTTAAAGTAGATAAATTTATCTTCCCTGTTGATTTCATTATGTTGGATAAGGAAAGAGATAAAGAAATTCCTATTATTTTAGAGAGACCTTTTCTATCTACTGGATGTGTGATGATAGTTGTGCAAAAAGGAGAATTAACCATGAGAGTTAATGATCAGGATGGAACTTTTAATGTGCTTAAATCAATGGAAAAGATGGTAAATGACATAATGGATATAATTGACTATATGATTGTTAATCATTTTCAAGAAAGATTTGAAGTCATATCGGATAAAAAAAGATGAAGTAACTTTGGTACAAAAATAATTAGAAGCTAAAAAAGATTTTGAAAGTGAATCAAAAGAGAAAAACACTAAGGTGTTAAATTATGTTCAAGAAGAATTTGAAATTTTGGATATTACTGAAAATAGTAAAGCTCTGATACCTTCTATTGAAAAACCTCTTGAACTTGAGATGAAGGTTCTACCTACTCATTTAAAGCATGCAGTTTTTTGGGAACTCATCTACATTACTTTTTATAATATCCTCAAATTTAACTGATGAACAAGAAGAAAAATTATTAGAGATATTGAAAAATCATAAGAAATCCTTTGGATGGACATTAGTTGATATTAAAGGAATCAGTCCTTCAGTTTGTATGTAAAGAATTTTAATGAAAGATAATTATAAGCCTATAATTGATCCTCAAAGAAGATTAAATCCTATAATGAAAGAAGTGGTTAGGAAAGAAATTTTAAAGTAGTTTGATGCTGGAGTTATTTATCCAATTTCAGATAGTTCATGGGTTAGTCATATTCATTATGTTCCAAAGAAAGTAGGAGTGATTGTTATTGCAAATGAAAAGAATAAATTAATTCCTACAAGATAAGTCAATGGATGACAAATCTGTATTTATTATAGAAAATTAAATGTTGCGACCAGGAAAGATCATTTTCCTCTATTTTTTTCTACATCAAATGTTGGATATACCAGCTGGGCACCGCTATTTCTGCTTTTTGGATGGGTATTTTGGACACCACCAAATACGTATTGCTCCTGAGGATCAAGAAGAAACAACATTTACTAGCCCTTATAGAATGTTTGCTTTCAGGAGAATGTTATTTGGATTATGTAATGCACCTGCAACATTTCAAAGAGGTATGATGTCAACTCTCTGTGATTTAATTAAGAAAGGAATTTAAGTTTTTAGGGACGATTTCTTAGTTTTTGGAACTTCTTTCAATACATGTTTAGATCATTTAATGAAGGTTCTAAAACGCTGTGAAGAAACAAATTTTGTTCTTAATTAAGAAAAATGTCAATTTATAGTTATAAGAGGAATTTTTTTGGGACATAAGATTCTGAGAAAGGCATCGGAGTAGATCCAACATAAATTCAAGTCATTGCTCAATTACCACTCCTACTAATGTTAGAGGAAAAGGAAGTTTTCTGGGACATGCTCGTTTTTATAGGCATTATATTAAAGACTTTTCTAAAATTTCAAAACCTTTATGTCAACTATTGAAAAAAAATGTTAATTTTGATTTTAATGAGGAATGCCTTAATTTTTTTAATTTATTGAAAGAAAGATTAATCACTCACATATTATTGTTTCACTTGAATGGACAAAACCTTTTGAATTAATGTCTGATGTTAGCCATTATACTATTGGGGCTGTGTTGGGGCAGAAAAATGATAAAATTTTTAAAGTAATATACTATGCTAGTAAAACCCTTAATGAAGCTCAAATTAATTAAACTATTACTAAAAAGGAATTATTAGTTATATTATATGCTTTTGATAAATTTAGACCTTTTCTTATTGAAACCAAATGTATTGTGCATACTGATCATTCTACTATAAGGTATTTAATGATGAAGAAGGATGCAAAACCACGATTAATTAGATGAGTCCTTCTAATGCAATAGTTTGATTTTCAAGTTGTGGATTGGAAGGGTAATGATAGTCAAGTAGTTGATCATTTGTCAAGGCTTGAAAAGGAAAATGATAATTTTAATGATGAAATTAATGGAAGTTATCGTGATGAAAAATTATATGGAATTAATGAATGGCGAGTTCCGTGGTATGCTGATATAGTAACCTATTTAGTTAAAAAAATTTTACTTTATGGAATTGATAGCCATCAAACTAGAAAGTTCATTCATGATTCTAAATATTAGTTTTGGGATGACCCTTATTTATATAAAACAATGAAAGGACTTAATTATTCAAAGGTGTGTATCAATTAAAGAAACTTAAGAAATTATATAAAAGTTTCATAAATCAGACTTTGGGGGATATCTTGGGGTTGATAAAACTGCATTTAAAATTTTGCAATCTCAATTTTATTGGCCTACACTATTTAAAGATATTAATTATTATATAAAAATATGTGATAGATGTCAAAGAGTGAGCAAAATTTTGAGAAGAAATGAAATGCCCCTAAATTTCACACTTGAAGTTGAAATTTTTTATGTTTGGGGTTTAGATTTTATGGGATCATTTATACCATCTTCTGGATTTATATTTCATTAGCTGTGGATTGTGTTTTAAAATGGATTGAAGCGGTTGCTTAACCTCGATGTGATGTAAAAGTGTTGCAAAATTTTTAAGGAAAAAATTTTCTTACAAGATTTGGATTGCCGAGAGTAATTATTACAGATGAAGGAAGTCATTTTAAAAATAGAATAATTAAAACATTAACTCAAAAATATGGAATCAAACATTGAATTGCCACAACTCATCATCCTCAGACTAGTGGTTTGATAGAAGTATGCAACCAAGAAATTAAAAGAATATTGGAAAAAACTGTAAATCCTAATAGAAGAGATTGGTCTGCTAGACTTAATTATGCATTATGGGCTTATAGGACTGCTTACCAAACTCCTATAGGAGTGTCATCATATAATATCATATTTGGAAAAGCTTGTCATTTGCCTATTAAATTAGAGTATAAAGCTTATTGGGCAGTAAAAGAGTATAATTATAATCTAAAAGATGCTAGAGGAAAATGTTAACTATAATAAAATGAGCTTGCCAAGATGAGAAATAAATCTTACGAGAATGCAAGAAGTTATAAAGAGAAAGTTAAAAAGAGGCATGATCAAGGAATTTTGAAAAAGAATTTTGAGCCTGGATAAGAAGTTCTGTTATATAATAGAAGATTGAAATTATTTCTAGGAAAACTTAAGTCTAGGTGGTCAGGACCATTTATTGTGATAAGAGTTTATCCAAATGGAGCCGTTGATATTGAAGATCCTAAGACTGGAAGAATGATTAAGGTAAATGGACATAGTTTAAAAGCTAATATAAGTGGATATAGTCCTACATTTAAGGAGAACTTAATGTTGGGTCAACCAGATTAAAAATTTTGATATGTCGGTTTGACAACGTTAAACCAAGCACTTTGTGGGAGGCAACCCATAGTTATCATGTGATTGACTTGTTTGTTGATTTTTTTGTGATGAGTTTTCCATGCAAGTTGGAGTCTAACATGATTTTTTTTTTTCACAGAACATTATTATATTAATGATATTGAAGATTGGAAGAAAGAAATTTTGATTTTGAGAAAGTTGGCCACAGTTCGAGTAACTTCCTTGGAACCACCAAAGTTCGGTTTTATGCCATTTTTTTCTCTTAAATGTAGCCTGGGATGTGAAGAGATGTATTCCTTCTACTTTTCCTTTTAATTTGGAGAGATTTGAGAGTGGATAAAGTAATTTGTACTTTAAGGATCATGAAGAGCAAGGGCAGTGGGAGATTTGAAGATAAGAAGATAGTGCATAAGGATGCTCACAATTATTTCAAGGGATTTCTTACATTGAGTTTGGAGCAACTTATGGACAAACTTGGGAAGTTTGAAGGTGAGATATCTCAATTACACACCAAACTTGAAAACTTTTTCCACCAACATAAGCATTTAGATTGACAGATGAAACTCCAATTCAACAGTTTAACATGTTTTCAAGATTGTCATGTGACCATACTATCAAGTGGATAGATGAAAAATTCTCATCGGAAATTCCTTACACTCCTTTCTATCATTCATACAATCAGAATTGTTTGGTGGGTGAACAAGAGAATGAGACCTCTGATCATAATTGGGTCTAAGTGATTTCGTAGAAAGATAAATGTGTAAGTAACTAGTTCTTCTGTGTAGTGTGTTGAGGTTGTCTTTGTTAGGGTTTTAAAACTTTTAGATGTCATGTTTATATTGCATTGGCTTATATCTATGATTTTCTTGTGTCATTTTTATTAAAACTATTATTAATATAAAAAACCAGTTTTGTGTTATTGTTAAATGAAGACCTTATATGATGAATTGAGTATTTAAATATTAGACATTGGATTGATGTTGAACTCAAAAATTTCCATTAAACTAGAAAATTAAACATTAAACGTCTTATATTTTCTATTCTCTATCATGATATAAAAAATTGTAAAATTTTGGGTGCATTTGAATGATACTATAGCGTCGAGCCAGCCAGAGAGCGGGTTTTAGGGGTTGAACCGCTGGTTGACACCATTTTTTACCTTAGTTCATCTTCTTCCTTTATTTTTTGCATTTTTGCTCCCTTAGGGCTTGGATTTGTACTTGATTTTCTTGGATAAAAGACTTCAAACTTTAGATTTCATCATCTTTGGGTAAGATCTTCATCATTTCTTTGGAAATTTTTATTTCACCATGAATTTCTTCCACATTGTGTATGGCCAAAAATTTTAAAATTTAGTGGAAATGGTGAGAAATCCAGTTGTAAATGATTATTTAGTTTACAATGTTTTTGTTGGAGCATAAAAAATATATATTTGAGATTTACTGGAATTTTATTTGGAATTTCTAGATTTGTAATGACTCCTAAAATGAAAGATGAAATGGAAAAAGAGTTTTTGATGCTGATAAATTTGCTAGCATGAAAGCACATGAGCGATACAACAATCTGTAATCTAAGAAATTAATTGCAGAACAAACTTTCCTTTGTCCTAGTGGAATGATAAAATATATGATTGTAGAGTGACAGTGGGAGAGTTTTCACTTTTTCAATGACGTCACTATGACTTCTGATGTTAGAGAATTCTATGTGAATTTACCTGATGAATTGGATGATTTAGTTTATGTGAGAGGGAAGTATGTGGATATAAGTTCTGCTGAAATCTATCACATTTATAAGTTGCATAGTGTTTCCACTTGTTTCTATTCTGAGTATCATCCTACTGAAGAGGAATTGGATGAGATTATGCAATTTTTGATTGATGGTAATGGAGTATGGAAGATTAAGAATGGACGTCGGGTAAACTTTTCTTTCTCAAAGCTAAATGTTCATTCTCGTGTCTAACATTACTTTATTTATGGTAGATCACTTTCTATTAATCACTTTAGTGAGGTAACTCAAGAAAGAGCCACATTGAACTATTGCATTCAGATGAACAATTCAATTGATATTTGCTCTTTAATTTATAAGAATATGCTTATTTCAATGAGGCGAGGAACTACTGGAGATATGGGTTATCCTGCTCTTATTACCACCATGTGTGTTGAATCCGGAGTAAAATGTGAGACTTGGGAAGAAGTTTTACCATCTCATAAACCTATTGGAAAAACAAATTTGGAGATGTATAGAAAACATACTAGAGTAAGATCTTGAGTAGAGGCTCAGATATTCCTTCTACTTCAGCTTTGACTTCAACTTCTAGACCTTCTACATCTGGTACTACTTCACTTGATGCCGTAATGGAACAATTATTTATTCAACAATGAGATATCTTAACATTACAGAATCAACAGAAAAGTTTAGAAGATCATCTTTATCATAATGATGAGTATATGCAAAGAAGAATAAATTAAGATATTGCTTATAACAATGGAGAAATTCTTAAGGGGTGATTAATCGGTACTTGCCCCAGATATACACCTTATAAACCTGATGATATGGAGGAGGATTTAAGCCTGGGTGATGATGATGATGATGATGATGATGATGAAGTTGA
>JXCR01138941.1:161245-183406 GCA_002079205.1 Phalaenopsis hybrid cultivar | reverse complement strand
GAAAATACAAAGAACATACAAAAATTTATCTACTACTAATCAGCATTTTCTAATAATATTATTTTCAAATGTTGCACTTTCCAACAACCTCCTTAAATTGTAACATTTATACCAATTAGTTTACAGACTTATTACATAGCTTGGAAAATTGAAGTGGATCCAAAACCTCAGTACATATATTTTCCATTGGCTTTGAGATGTAAATATGAGTAGCAATCTTCTTTGAAAGCACCACCTCTTGAATGAAGTGATAGTCGTGCTTCTTTCATGAAACATAGGAATACTAGCAATATAGATAGAAGCATGATTACCATAGTTTAATACTGTGGGTTGTGCATTTGGAAAGCTATAGTCTCTTGGAAAGGCCATAGCCCCCGTCTTCTTACACTTTAGATTGTTTCATGGATTTGAATTCTATCTCAGCACTTCATCTAGCCACCAATATTTATTTCTTGCTCTTCCATGTGGCCACATTGCCTCCTGCAAAGATAAAATACTCAAATATGGATTTCTTTCATCATTGAACCCAACTAGTTATCATTAAAGAAAGCTTTTACATTAAGCTGCTCANGATTTCTTTCATCATTGAACCCAACTAGTTATCATTAAAGAAAGCTTTTACATTAAGCTGCTCATTTTTTTTTGTATAACAAATGTTCTCTGGGAGACGTCTTGATATGTCTGAAAATATGTAGAATAGCTTCTCATTATTCTTGTTTAGGCTTTGCATGTGTTGAGTTACACAACCTCTAAAATAAAAGAGGCAGGTGGTTTGGTGATAGATTAATTTTCAAACCAGCCATTAAAATTGAGTGACATTTCCATACATTTCTTCTTTGTTTGTTAGCTTCTGATTCTCAACTTGTAACCTATCAGTTTCTTTAAGAATACTGGAATGCTTTTCTTGAGAGATATNTATTCTTGTTTAGGCTTTGCATGTGTTGAGTTACACAACCTCTAAAATAAAAGAGGCATGTGGTTTGGTGATAGATTAATTTTCAAACCAGCCATTAAAATTGAGTGACATTTCCGTGCATTTCTTCTTTGTTTGTTAGCTTCTGATTCTCAACTTGTAACCTATCAGTTTCTTTAAGAATACTGGAATGCTTTTCTTGAGAGATAGGGGAACTCCTTGTTGTAAGCAAATTCTATTCTCAAAAAATTTATTGGATTGGCCTAGATCTTAGTTAAAAAACACTTCTGTAGGCGATGTTTTACTTTAGTTTCCTTGTTCTATTTACTTTTAGAACCATAGTAATTATACTTTAGGAGGATGAAGATATCTATTATACTATTTTGAAGGCCAACTCAGCCAGAGCATTTGATAAAACCAAGCCTGAGGGCTGAATTATATTCACATATGATCTTGCTCAGTTTGCATATTCTACTCACCCCTTGATGAATGATGTACTCTAGTGGTTGCTACATATTCGTGACTTCAACAAGATCATATTTAAGGAAAGCTTACTTCCATTCATTCACGACAAAGGCCAATTTTGATTGGTGATGACAAAGAAAAAATATAATAAGACTTGAACCAGGAAAATTGGGAGTGTCAAGTGTATCCCACAGTTTTGAGCAAAACATTTGGCAAATAAAGTTGTCATGATGAATTTTAGGTGTAAACCCATTAAATGGAGCTAGTTTGATTCCAGAAGGAGGCTAATTAGTGCAGCCGCAATAACAAGAAGGTAACTGGGATATTCCTCCATGACTATATCCATCATCAATTCAGCTTCCATTATTATGGCCACCACAACCGCTGTGATGTCCTATAGCTATGGCCAATTTGTTAGAAAATAGTGACAAATGAGTCAAAAGCTTGGTGATCCGAAGAACCAAGGAGAAAGCATTAACTTGGGATGGTAGAATCAGCCATCAATAAGATTTTACACGTTGGCAAGAGGGATGGAGTTTGTAAGGAAATTTAGCAATAAAGTCTTTTTTTATCGGTTGATTGAATCAGTAATAAATAGTATGCATTGCAGAAGTTCATCCCACTTTCATTTCTAGGCATTGTAATATTCTTGGATGCCAAATCATGTGTTGAAGAGAAAATACATCATTTTATAAGATGTAGACTCGGGAGGTATTATTTTAGAACTAGGTTGAAGAAAGTCCCACACCTTTGCTTTGACTTGGAACATGATAGCCTAGGTAATAGGGTGGTTCATGACTACTTACTAATTGGATGTGGACATCATTTTATAAGATATAGACTCAAGGTATTATTTTAGAACTAGGTTGAAGAAAGTCCCACACCCTTGCTTTGACTTGGAAGATGATAGTCAATGTAATAGGGTGGTTCATGACTACTTACTAATTTGATGTGGACACCATATTAAAATGCTCGGCATTTTGAAATTTGATGGTATTTTCTCTAGTTAAAGGAGACACATAAGAATAATTGAAGTTGTTTNAGGTATTATTTTAGAACTAGGTTGAAGAAAGTCCCACACCCTTGCTTTGACTTGGAAGATGATAGTCAATGTTAATAGGGTGGTTCATGACTACTTACTAATTTGATGTGGACATCATATTAAAATGCTCGTCATTTTGAAATTTGATGGTATTTTCTCTAGTTAAAGGAGACACATTAGAATAATTGAAGTTGTTGCTAAGGTCATGGGATTGAATCCCAACTACATCAAATTTGTGCTTACATATTCAACATTCCCAAAAAGAAAAGATTTGAAAAGGAATGATATGGAAATATCATGAAAATCGAAGAAAGAAGAGGATGTTGGATGTTACATCTTGAGGAGTTAGCATTATTCAAAAAACCTTGTACATATCAAAATATGATTTTCGACATATACTCTGAGTTCATTACAAGTGTGCATATAGGCAGCGCCGACATATGTATGTGACCCTCATTATTCAATGTCTAACATTATTTATTTCAATTGATATGTATNAGGATGTTGGATGTTACATCTTGAGGAGTTAGCATTATTCAAAAAACCTTGTACATATCAAAATATGATTTTTGACATATACTCTGAGTTCATTACAAGTGTGCATATAGGCAACGCCGACATATATATGTGACCCTCATTATTCAATGTCTAACATTATTTATTTCAATTGATATGTAGTTTAAGTTTGAAACTAATTTTATTTTATTTTTTTCTATAATAATAAAAAGTGTAGGCCTAATTTTGGTTTTTTTTTGTTTTTTAAGTAGTTAAAAAGAGAAAAATATTGTTTACTTGTATTTTGATGTTATTTTTAAAAACAAATGTAAAAGTACTTTTGTTTACTTATATTTAGATGTTATATTTAAAAACAAATGTATTTTTTTTACAAACATTAAAGACAAGTTTAATGTGTCCCCACTATTTTAAAAATAGGTTTACTTTTTATTAAAAATATACCTGAAGAATGAATACTTTGTTAAAAATCTTATTTCCTTCATGTGTTGGACTTCTATAGTCTTACAATTTTTTTACCAATAACCCTAGACTTCTTCNTTTAAAAACAAATGTATTTTTTTTACAAACATTAAAGACAAGTTTAATGTGTCCCCACTATTTTAAAAATAGATTTACTTTCTATTAAAAATATACTGGAAGAATGAATACTTTGTTAAAAATCTTATTTCCTTCGTGAGTTGGACTTCTATAGAGTCTTACAATTTTTTTACCAATAACCCTAGACTTCTTTTATATATTTAGACCCCTCAAAATAAGATACAAATCTCAACACTCTCCCTCAAGATGGACAAAGATATTCACTAAGCCCATCTTGTCACATAATCTAGACAAATCTAATGAACTAAGTTCTTTAGTGCGACAATCAATCACTTGCTCTCCAGTGGCTACATGTCTTAGCTTCAGTAACTTTTCCTTGATGAAGAATATATCAATTTCCAATGTTTGGTTTTATCATGCTGCACTGGGTTGTTGGCAATGTTGATTGCTGACTAATTGTCACACGACAAATTTATTTTAGTTCATTGATCCCCCTTGAGCTCAACCAACAAGGCTCTCAATCACATTATCTTGACAACTCATAAGGCTATGCCCTTATACTCAGCCTTGCTGTTGACCTTGCTACTACAGTTTGTTTCTTGCTCTTCTAAGAGACCAGGTTGTCCCCTACAAACATGCCGTANTATTCACTAAGCCCATCTTGTCACATAATCTAGACAAATCTAATGAACTAAGTTCTTTAGTGCGACAATCAACCACTTGCTCTCCAGTGGCTACATGACTTAGCTCCAGTAACTTTTCCTTGATGAAGAATATATCAATTTCCAATGTTTGGTTTTATCGTGCTGCACTGGGTTGTTGGCAATGTTGATTGCTGACTAATTGTCACACGACAAATTTATTTTAGTTCATTGATCCCCCTTGAGCTCAACCAACAAGGCTCTCAATCACATCATCTTGACAACTCCTAAGGCTATGCCCTTATACTCAGCCTTTGCTGTTGACCTTGCTACTACAGTTTGTTTCTTGCTCTTCTACGAGATCAGGTTGTCCCCTACAAACATGTCGTGTCTTGAGGTAGATCTTTTCATCTACAAAACTCGCTCAGTCAACATCACAATATCCCTCAATGTCTACATGTCCATTCTTCCTGAAGATAAACCTCTTTTTTGGTGCACTCTTCAGGTACCTCAGAATATGATACACTGCGTTCATAAGACCCTTCATTAAATCATGCAGATAGCGGCTCACCATGCTCACTGCAAATGAGATGTTGGGATGCGTGCGACTCAGATAGATCGGATGACCTACTAATCTTTGTTATCTCTCACGATCAATTGATTCTTTTGCTTTTGCACTCAGCTTGATCTTCTGATCAATTGAAGAGACTACATACTTGCATCTCAGTATGCATGTTTCTTTGAGATCTAATATATATATTTTTCGAAACAAGACTATCTGCTCTGGTCTACGTGTATGAGATAAATTAAGCAATGCCATGTGAGAAATGAAAACAATTAGGAGAATGACCCGCATTGCTGTGAGAGATCCTTCTTAAAGCCATGACAGTGGAAGGAGAAATGAGAGGAATCATATTACCTAGATAATCAGATTCTGAAGTGGAATGTGTAGGTGTCTCAGGAGTCGGGGTAGACCAGAATAAGAGACTTGATGTCACGAGTGGCACTGCATGCATATTCTCTCCTTTTGCCTCCTCTTCTTTGTATACATTCTCAACTTTCTTTGAGCTTGAATCCTTCCAACCATCAGGCTCATTTTCCGACTTTTTCTTGGTCAATCCTTCCCACACAACAGGAGAAGATATCGTTCCCACACGTACCAATCTCTGGCCATCACTACTCTCCCTCTCATCATACCTCCGGTTTCTGAGGAGTCACCAAAGGGTAATGTCACCTCCAGAGTGTAGTACAGTTCGAGCTCTCTAAAGGATACATCCATGCTCACAAGCCGTCTCTTCTCTATTGGACTCCAACAAACATACCCCTTCTAAGTAGCAGAATAATCCACGAGAACACACTTTACAACTTTAGGATCCAGTTTCGTTACCAATTGTTTGTTGTCCTTCACAAAACATACACAACTAAAAACCTACAATAAGAGGATTCCACTATTATTATTCTTTCTACATCTTTTTTCAACATTTGACAAGAAGACTTCCAATTCAATACTCTTGAGGGCATTCTGTTGATCAATTGAGCTACTTAAAATTTTTTGCCCCACAAGTGTTTTGGGATATTCATCGTGATCATTATGTTTTGAGCTATCTCTACAAGGTGTCTATTCTTTCTCTATGTTATTCTGTTTTGTTTAGTGTGTATGAACATGTAGTTTAGTGTTGTATTCATTAAGCTAACAAGTATTCCGCAAACAACTTTTTGGTATACTCTGTTCTATTATCAAGACTCAATGCCTTCACCACTACATCATTTTGAGTCTGAATCGTCCCGTGAAAACCTTTAAGGATAAACACATCGATTTTGTTTCTATTCAGATATAATCAAGTAATACAAGAAAAACAAAGAATGAAAGTCACAAAATATCTATAATAATTCATCCAAGTTCTAAAACAATGTCTCCATAGATCTGAATGCACCAAATAAAAACATAAGAACTCCAATTACCAAAAATAACATAAGATTTTCAGGTATGCTTACCAAACTCACAAACATCAGACACAAATTTCTATTTATCTATCTTTTCATATAAGGAAGAATACAAACTACTTAATAGATTAAATGAAGAGTGTTTCAAGCGTCTATAATGTAGCAGCAATGCATACAAACTCTTGTCAAATCCTTCTGCTCCATCATTCTTAAGCATGTATGTCTTCCTTCCAACCTTCAGGCTCATTTTCTGACTTTTTCTCGGTCGATCCTTCCCACACAACAGGACAAAGCATCGTTCCCACACGTACCAATCTCTGACCATCACTACTCTCCCTCTCATCATACCTCCGGTTTCTGAGGAGTCACCAAAGGGTAAGGTCACCTCCAGAGTGTAGTACGGTTCGAGCTCTCTAAAGGATACATCCATGCTCATAGACTGGCTCTTCTCTATTGGACTCCAACAAACATAACTCTTCTAAGTAGCAGAATAATCCACGAAAACACACTTCACAACTTTAGGATTCAGCTTCCCTACCGATGGTTTGTTGTCCTACAAAACATTTACAACAAAAAACCTTCAATAAGAGGATCCTACTATTATCTTTTTTTCTACATGTTCTTTCAACATCTAACAAGAAGACTTCCAATTCAATACTCTTGAGGGCATTCTGTTGATCAATTGAGCTACTTAAAATTTTTTTTTCTACAGTGTTTTGAGACATTCATCGTGATCATCATGCTTTGACCTACTTTTAGAAGATGTCTATTCTTTCTCTATGTTATTCTGTTTTGTGTCAGTGTGTATGAACATGTAGTTTAGTGTTGTATTCATTAAGCTAACAAGTATTCCGTAAACAACTTTTTGGTATACTCTGTCTCATTATCAGGCCTCAATGTCTTCACTACTACATCATTTTGAGTTTGAATCGTCCTGTGAAATCCTTTAAAGATAAACACATCAATTTTGTTTCTATTCAAATATAATCAAGTAATACAAAAAAAACAAAGAATGAAAGTCACAAAATATCTGTAATAATTCATCAAAGTTCTAGAACAATGTCTCCATAGATTCAAATGCACCAAATAAAAACATAAGAACTCATATTACCAAAAATAACATAAGATTTTCTGGTATGCTTACCAAACTCACAAGCATCAGACACAAGTTTCTGTTTACTATCTTTTAATATAAGGAGGAATACAAACGACTCAATAAATTAAATGAAGAGTGTTTCATGCGTCTATAATGTAGCAGCAACGCATACAAACTCTTCTCAGATCCTTTTGCTCCAGCATTCTAAATCATGAATGTCAAGACTGAGTTCATCTCCTCTCTATCCAAATACCAGAGTTCACTATTCTACGTGTTAATCCCACGCCTCCGACTAGTCCCCTTCTCTTGAATGATCGCCTTTGGAATATCAAATGAAATAATTTTTTGAAATAACACATTTTAGTTAGAGTATAATAACACTAATGGATATAAAATTTACTGGAAATGAAGGAACATGCAAAACATTAGACAAGTTATATAATTTGTACATCTCATTGTACCTTTACCAATCATTGGCTGTGTTGTACCATCAGCGGTCTGAATGTTTTATGGAATCGCTAGATGAGTATAAGAAGAGAAATCACTAGCGATACCTGTCACATATTGAGATGCATCAGAATCTACTATTCATTTTGGTGATCTTATGGTTTATATATAGGCAAAAGCATGTGTATCACGACTACTTTTGGCTGAGTGAGCATAGCTAACAGTATTCCTCTTGGATGGTGATAAGATAAATGCATTCTCAGTTATATCACCTGTCGCTTTCAACTTCCTTTTCAACATCTACAGTAACTCGTGATTTTCATCGATAATAATCCACCGTTTTTTTCCCTCATTTTCTGCTATCATCAGATTTGCCCGATAGCCCCCTCCTTTACCCCTTGGCCCCTACGATTACAATAACATCCTCTAGTCTGCCCACGTCCACCTGTCTCTCTTTCATTGGGTGGCTTTAGACACGCCTTGCTCAGTGTCCCACATCTTCATAGTTTTAGCACATGCGGGTCTCCCCTTGGGTACCTGTCATACCTAAGCTTGAGGCAGCCAAAATAGATTGTATAACTGGAAGTCCACTCTACTCAGAGTGCAGCCTCATACGATGGTCTTATAAAATGAAAGAATCGTTGCCTGAGCTTGGAGGACTGATCTCCTTCGATCAAATGTAAAGTTTAGATGAGCCAGAAGCTGCATAGTCCTCATATGTGCAAAGATACCCTGACCCCGTATCACCGCAGCTCGATATTGGTGAAAAGTGATCAAAGTTACTCCAGATCTTTGTGGTACTCTTGAATCGATCTATCACTCTAAATCACCNCCTAAGCTTGAGGCAGCCAAAATAGATTGTATAACTGGAAGTCCACTCTACTCAGAGTGCAGCCTCATACGACTCTCCTCCTGTATCATCACTGTGATGGTCTTATAAAATGAAAGAATCGTTGCCTGAGCTTGGAGGACTGATCTCCTTTGATCAAATGTCAAGTTTAGATGAGCCAGAAGCTGCATAGTCCTCATATGTGCAAAAATCCCCTGACCCCGTATCACCGCAGCTCAATATTGGTGAAAAGTGATCAAAGTCACTCNTTAAGCTAACAAGTATTCCGCAAACAACTTTTTGGTATACTCTGTTCTATTATCAGGACTCAATGCCTTCACCACTACATCATTTTGAGTCTGAATCGTCCTGTGAAAACCTTTAAGGATAAACACATCGATTTTGTTTCTATTCAGATATAATCAAGTAATACAAGAAAAACAAAGAATGGAAGTCACAAAATATCTATAATAATTCATCCAAGTTCTAGAACAATGTCTCCATAGATCTGAATGCACCAAATAAAAACATAAGAACTCCTATTACCAAAAATAACATAAGATTTTAGGGTATGCTTACCAAACTCACAAGCATCAGACACAAATTTCTATTTATCTATCTTTTCATATAAGGAGGAATACAAACTACTTAATAGATTAAATGAAGAGTGTTTCATGCGTCTATAATGTAGCAACAACGCATACAAACTCTTGTCAAATCCTTCTGCTCCATCATTCTTAATCATGTATGTCTTCCTTCCAACCTTCAGGCTCATGTTCTGACTTTTTCTCGGTCGATCCTTCCCACACAACAGGACAAGACATCGTTCCCACATGTACCAATCTCTGACCATCACTACTCTCCCTCTCATCATACCTCCGGTTTCTGAGGAGTCACCAAAGGGTAAGGTCACCTCCAGAGTGTAGTACGGTTCGAGCTCTCTAAAGGATACATCCATGCTCATAGACTGACTCTTCTCTATTGGACTCCAACAAACATAACCCTTCTAAGTAGCAGAATAATCCACGAAAACACACTTCACAACTTTAGGATCCAGCTTCCCTACCGTTGGTTTGTTGTCCTTCACAAAACATTTACAACAAAAAACCTTCAATAAGAGGATCCTACTATTATCTTTTTTTCTACATGTTCTTTCAACATCTAACAAGAAGACTTCCAATTCAATACTCTTGAGGGCATTCTGTTGATCAATTGAGCTACTTAAAATTTTTGCTCTACAGTGTTTTGAGACATTTATCGTGATCATCATGCTTTGACCTACTTTTAGAAGATGTCTATTCTTTCTCTATGTTATTCTGTTTTGTGTCGGTGTGTATGAACATGTAGTTTAGTGTTGTATTCATTAAGCTAACAAGTATTCCGTAAACAACTTTTTGGTATACAATGTCTCATTATCAGGCCTCAATGCCTTCACTACTACATCATTTTGAGTCTGAATCGTCCTGTGAAAGCCTTTAAAGATAAACACATCAATTTTGTTTCTATTCAAATATAATCAAGTAATACAAAAAAACAAAGAATGAAAGTCACAAAATATCTGTAATAATTCATCAAAGTTCTAGAACAATGTCTCCATAGATTCAAATGCACCAAATAAAAACATAAGAACTCATATTACCAAAAATAACATAAGATTTTCTGGTATGCTTACCAAACTCACAAGCATCAGACACAAGTTTCTGTTTATCTATCTTTTAATATAAGGAGGAATACAAACGGCTCAATAGATTAAATGAAGAGTGTTTCATGCGTCTATAATGTAGCAGCAACGCATACAAACTCTTCTCAGATCCATCTGCTCCAGCATTCTAAATCATGAATGTCAAGACTGAGTTCATCTCCTCTCTATCCAAATACCAGAGTTCACTATTCTACGTGTTAATCCCACGCCTCTAACCAGTCCCCTTCTCTTGAATGATCACCTTTGGAATATCAAATGAAATAATTTTTTGAAATAACACATTTTAGTTAGAGTATAATAACACTAATGGATATAAAATTTACTGGAAATGAAGGAACATGCAAAACATTAGACAAAATTATATAATTTGTACATCTCATTGTACCTTTACCAATCATTGGTTGTGTTGTACCATCAGCGGTCTGAATGTTTTATGGAATCGCTAGATGAGTATAAGAAGAGAAATCACTAGCGATACCTGTCACATATTGAGATGCATCAGAATCTACTATTCATTTTGGTGATCTTATGGTTTATATATAGACAAAAGCATGTGTATCACGAGTACTTTTGGCTGAGTGAGCATAGCTAACAGTATTCCTCTTGGATGGTGATAAGATAAATGCATTCTCAGTTATATCACCTGTCGCTTTCAGCTTCCTTTTCAACATCTCTAGTAACTCGTGATTTTCATCGATAATAATCCACCCTTTTTTTCCCTCATTTTCTGCTATCATCAGATTTGCCCGATAGCCCCCTCTTTTACCCCTTGGCCCCTACGATTACAATAACATCCTCTAGTCTGTCCACGTCCACCTGTCTCTCTTTCATTGGGTGGCTTTAGACACGCCTTGCTCAGTGTCCCACATCTTCATAGTTTTAGCACATGCGGGTCTCCCCTTGGGTACCTGTCATACCTAAGCTTGAGGCAGCCAAAATAGATTGTATAACTGGAAGTCCACTCTACTCAGAGTGCAGCCTCATACGACTCTCCTCCTGTATCATCACTGTGATGGTCTTATAAAATGAAAGAATCGTTGCCTGAGCTTGGAGGACTGATCTCCTTTGATCAAATGTCAAGTTTAGATGAGCCAGAAGCTGCATAGTCCTCATATGTGCAAAAATCCCCTGACCCCGTATCACCGCAGCTCAATATTGGTGAAAAGTGATCAAAGTCACTCCAGATCTTTGTAGTACTCTTGAATCGATCTATCACTCTAAATCACTGCCTCTTTCTCTTGTTGAATTTGAAACACCCTCATGTGGTTCTCAACTCCATCATAGATTTCGTCAACTTAACCCAGATGTCACTCATATTTATAAGGTCATTCTCTAATGAGGCAATCCATGGCGTCATCGAGATGAGTATTCAATGTAAAGCAATGCATATGTGGTTTTTTACTCTTCTTTCTCATCATTTTCACTCTTTGGATTGATCCTCATCAGATATCTCTCTAGTCTTTTCCCTACTAGAGCATTTTCGACTGACGTAGCCAACTTAGATATGTGGTTGGACCATCAAGTTTTAGATCCACATGAGGGAGATTGTGTAGGAGCACGTGTTGATGTAGCAGTTCCTGTCGAGATGCTAGCTCCCTTTATGAGCTTGACCAAAACTTTCAGAACTTCAGGATCTGTCTTCCCCCGAAGCTCCAAACCTTTACCTCTCGCACTATCTCCCTCCTGACATCCTCAATTTAACTATTCTTCAGCTTTTGTCGGCTCTCACACATGCAGAATCAATGCTCTCTCCTCCACTGTTCTGATTTCACGTGGACTATACCTTTGCCCTACACCAAGCCACTCAAAACACTCTACGACGATCCAACAGCAGAAGGTGTCATAGGTTCAATCCTAGGGCACGCCCGAGCGCATATTCAACTTCCCAGATCGCTGCAATCGCTACCGTATCAGTAGTGTTCACGCAACATTCCTTTGGTTGCCTTCCCAGAAAGATGCGGTCTCTTCGTCGCCTTCCCAGTGAGTCGCGATGGCGTCGTTACCTTCGCAAAGAGCCGCAATTCATTGATTGCCTTCCTAGAGAGTCGCGATCCACTTGTTGCCTTCCCATATCCCTTTGTTGCGTTTCTAGTGAGCCGCGATTGCGTCATTGCCTTCCCAGCGAGTTGCGATCGCGCCGATGCCTTCCTAAAGAGCTGCGAACTCGCCGTAGCCTTCCCAACAAGCCGCGATCTGGATGTTGCCTTCCCAGTCGTGTCTGTTTTGCGATGATGAAGTAGAAGGAAGGTACACTCCCAGTCGTGGTTGCAGGCACCAATCACCATGCCAATCTCGACGACGATGGCTGGTTGCTTTGGTTGGGCCCTGATACCATGAAGAAATGAATACTTTGGTGAAAATCTTATTTCCTTCATTCATGAGTTGGGCTTATATAGAGCCTTTCAATCCTTTTACAAATAATTTCTAGACTTCTTCTATATTTCCTATTTATAATTAGACCTCTTAAAATAAAATACAAATCTAAACAATACCACATTCTTATACCCATCGTCCTTGTCCCTCCTATCTATCTCGATGCCAATTTGATTGTCATCGACATCGACAATGAGTCTGATGATATCGACACCATTTTTTGCCTCAAATCCTTGGTCACCTCTAGTGCCCAAAATCTCATCGCATGCAATAATTGATCATAATGAAGGGATGATAAGATCCCCTTTAATTACTCTTCTATAATCTTTGAAAGGGTGTTGACATTAATTGGTTGCTCGGCTGTGAAGGTTCGCAAATAGAAGAGACAGTAAATTATGTTAATAATAATGAGGTTGTTCTGATTCTTAGGGCTCACAAGGACGTAATGATGCGGTTCCATTTCAAGTTGGGTGGGGTTAGGATTTCTGTGGAGAAGACAATAAAAAATGGTGCTTTGAAAGAAGGACTGTTAATTCCTAGCATTTTAAATGGCAAGCTTATGATTGCTTTCGGGAGTTTATTTATGAAAATAGAAAATAAAAATGATCTCAATTGGTTCATTAGCTTAAAAGCTATCTTGTATGTGAAAGCAGTTGATGCTCACAAGTTGAAGCAATAAATCCTCTCTAGACGGGAAATTAGAACTCCAAGTTTATTTTAAACCTGGGTTTTGGCCGAGTTTTTTCAAGATAATAGTTATATTGCAACTTCAACATAATTTTTTTATGGGATTCTTTTACTCAAGTGTATATCATGTTTGAAGGAAGAAATAATTGCTACTAAGTCCAAACCTCGTAAGTTGATACTTTTGTGAGAAACATATTTGGGAATTTGAAATCATGTTCGCTCACATGCTCTAGTGGCCTGATCTATTTTTAACATATATATATATATATATATGGTTGTGCGGCTTTAGCGTAAAACCTCTTGTGCCNGAAAATCTTATTTCCTTCATTCATGAGTTGGGCTTATATAGAGCCTTTCAATCTTTTTACAAATAATTCCTAAACTTCTTCTATATTTCCTATTTATAATTAGACCTCTTAAAATAAAATACAAATCTCAACCATACCACATTCTTATACCCATCGTCCTGGTCCCTCCTATTTATCTCGATGCCAATTTGATTGTCATCGACATCGACAATGGGCCTGATGATATCGACACCATTTTTTGCCTCAAATCCTTGGTCACCTCTAGTGCCCAAAATCTCATCGCATGCAATAATTGATCATAATGAAGGGATGATAAGATCCCCTTTAATTACTCTTCTATAATCTTTGAAAGGGTGTTGACATTAATTGGTTGCTCGGCTGTGAAAGTTCGCAAATAGAAGAGACAGTAAATTACGTTGATAATAATGAGGTTGTTCTGATTCTTAGGGCTCACAAGGACGTAATGATGCGGTTCCACTGCAAGTTGGGTGGGGTTAGGATTTCTGTGGAGAAGACAATAAAAAATGGTGCTTTGAAAGAAGGACTGTTAATTCGTAGCATTTTAAATGGCAAGCTTATGATTGCTTTCGGGAGTTTATTTATGAAAATAACAAATGCATAAAAATATCAGGCATGCTTTTACTTAATGTTAGAAAATAAGTAAAAACAGAACAAACTATAAATAAAAATAAAAAAAATATATGAAAATAGAAAATAAAAATGATCTCAATTGGTTCATTAGCTTAAAAGCTATCTTGTATGTGAAAGCAGTTGATGCTCACAAGTTGAAGCAATAAATCCTCTCTAGACGGGAAATTAGAACTCCATGTTTATTTTATACCTGGGTTTTGGTCAAGTTTTTTCAAGATAATGGTTATATTGCAACTTCAACATAAATTTTTTATGGGATTCTTTTACTCAAGTGTATATCATGTTTGAAGGAAGAAATAAGTGCTACTAAGTCCAAACCTCGTAAGTTGATACTTTTGTGAGAAACATATTTGGGAATTTGAAATCATGCTCGCCACATGCTCTAGTGGCCTGATCTATTTTTAACATATAAACTTAAGCTTATGGTTGAAGATCACAGATTGGTATTTATACACCAATATTTTTTAAAAACTTTTTGCTATAAATTAAGCCCAATCCTCGCATGCTTTAACGATCTCCCCTCTAGTGAGAGCACTCCACATCGACTATTGTTCCCCCTTGAATAGAAGCGTCATCAAATATTATGCACCAATAACATTATCCTGTGTATTCATCATGCGAGTCAACTGGTGTTGAAACTTGCTTGACTGTGGTGGAATTAGGAAAAGGCTAATGGGAGTGAAATTTTATACTTGTTCTCAGTCATTTGATCTGATGCCACTTATTAAGTAGGGTGAAATCAAAGAGTAGGGTGAAATCAAAGGGTAATTGAAGATTAATCAGATATATCGAATGATCTAACCCATTTTCAACCCAAATGCTTATTAAGCCTATGCGTCCATGCAAATTTATATTTCAACTATCTAATGTATTGAATTAAACTCAAAGCCCATGTGCATTAAACAAAACTTTCTTAGTTTAAAATATTTTGAATTCAGGGGCAACTCATGATTTTTTAGACAAAAATTCATAATTTAGATTTTGATATCCTTTGGTTTTTTCATTCATTATCTGCAATTCTTAATTTTCATCATTTACATTGTTTTGGTTTTCACCAAACTTTTGAGCTTCGCAAAATCTAATGCGGGTAATATCTGACTTCTGTTGTGATAGGCAATATAGAAAATATCAACTTGTAAGACTTTTAGGATGTATAAGTCTAGGTTTATGAGAGTTTTTTTAGGAGGTAAACTAAAGGGGGCCAAGGTTTTACTAGATAAACTAATGATTAAACATGTCTGTAGCTAAAATTTTATGCTTATTGGTGGACTCTAAAGTTTATGCATTTAAAGGGCAATTGGCCTCCTTAAATTTTTGTTAAATTCCTTATTATCATATAACATACTAAAAAAATTTCCTTCATAAGCTTAAATGCTTTAAAATTAGTATATTTTTTATTTAAAAAATATTTAACTTTTTTTTAAAATAATTTATCACAAAGATTTTAATTTTCTCATTAAATGTAAATATATAATAATATTTTTTTAATAACAACAATTTTAAGAAAATACATTTATATAAATAATAAGTAGAAGCCAATATACCTCGTGCTCCCCTCGGTAACACATTGGTACATTTTAAGACCCTTTGTGCCGGGTTCGAGCCTGCCATTGTTGACAGGCCGGGCAATATATATATATATGGTAGCATGGAGCCGCTCCGTTTTGCCAGGGTTCCGCCCCATGGCAAATCCTAGCGTCCTTCGGCTTCAGGATTTACTCGCGTCTTCTATTTCCATTCGCGGCGTCTCGCGTTTGCGTTCGTGTCTTCGTGCCTGCGTCTCGTCTGCGACACAGTCGCTCCCTGCTCGCGTCTCGTCTGCGACGGAGCTGCTCGACACCTTACTGCTTCTGCTGCGTCTCGTATGCTACAGAGCCGCTCGACCGCTCGTGCGTCTCCTCTGCGACAGAGCCGCTCGGTCTGCTCGGCTCTGACTCTGCCTTCTGCGACAGAGCCATTCGACACTCGTGCAGCTTCTCACTGTGCTGCAGGTTGGCATTGGCTGCGGTAATGGCCTCAAAGTTTTCCTACGCCGCTGCCCTTGTCGGTGATAACCTCGCCAAACCCTCCTATGCTACAGTGGTTCACAAACGCGGCTCCCCTTTTCACCTAGCAGATATTTCGGTATTCCCGTAGATTTATCATGATTTTGTTGCAGGAAATGACAATTGCAATCTCATCAAAAAAGTAGTGAAAAGGCGGGCAAACCAGCAATTTTTCTTTCTGAAGCTGAAATTTCAACTCCCGCAGGAAAATACAAATTTACACTAGTTGGAAAGGTTGCCCTAAGATGGAGATCATCAGGAAGGTTTTTAAAGATTTCAAATTGGTTAGGAATTGACAGGTGAGTCATTTCGACGGAAGACATGTTATGATACAGCTGAACAGAGAAGATGATTACACGAGGATTTTCTCAAAGAAATTCATCACAATTAAGGGCAAACATTTGAAATTGCTCAAATGAACCTCCAATTTTGATCTCAATCAAGAACCCCCAATTGCACTGATCTGGTTCTCATTACCTGAACTCAAGCTACGTTTCTTTGACCTACCTATCTTATTGCAATTGAGACTATTTTTGAAAAACCATTGCAAGTAAACTTACCTACAGTTTATTTCTCAAGACTCTCTATTGCCAGGATTTTGATTGAACAAGATATTACACTATCAGATGTAGAAGAAGTCTGACTTAGATCTGCTCACAATGGTTATTGACAAAAAATAATTGTGGAACAAAAACCATACTACTGCAAGCACTGCAAGATGTTTGGACGCCCGTAGGAGAAATGTTTCAGATTGCACCCACAGTTGAGAATCAATAGTCAAAAGCAAGAACACACTATTAGTGCACCCCATGTGTCTGAACACGCTCCCAACAAACCTAATGACAGCCAACCTGAGGAGGGAATCACCACAAGACAGTAGTCTGCCCCTTGGATTCATTTTCCTGACCATACTACAATGGATAATATTCGAATTGAAAATCAGGATAGTCCCGCAGCTCCTATTCAGAAAGCATCAGATGCAGAGGTAACAATTTACACTTCATATACACTAGAACCTATCGCGGTGGCAACGATTGTCTTTCCTCCTACTGTGGTGCTAACATCAAATCAAATTGAGGATCACATGAGCCAATCTTCAGATGAAGAATGTCAGGTTTACACTTCTCGGCGGAAGAAGAAGGTTGGGGGATCACTCCAACTTGGAAACTTAATGGATGATACTTTGGTGACTCCTGACAATGACATAACTCTTCAAAGTTTGTTATCTGGTTCCGTTCCTAAAAATAGAGGAAGAGGCAGAACTAAACCNTATCACCTGCTATTCATCTTTTCCCATTTCATTTAATGCATAGCTATAAGTATATATAATAGAAAATAGAAACTCTGGATACATATCTCTCCCTAGCCGAATTAGTTAGGCTATGGTCGAGCTCCTCCTTTAGGGACCACCTGGGTTGATGATTGCTGAGAGTGGCATAGTGTTGCTAAGACCCTATTGCAAGCTGATGGGTCGTGGAACAACTGTCAGTCTGGTGCTAAGTTGCTGAAGTGTATGTTTGGAGAGAGCTTTGGTAAGAATGTTAGCAGTTTAATCATGCAAGTGAATGTAGTCGATCCGTAATCACAGATAAAATGATAATCGATCTCTATAAATTTTGTGCGTGCGTGGAAAACAAGAATGTTTGCTAGAGATCGATGAGATGCTGTCACAATAAAGTGGTGTCGGTTGCTTCATGTCAATACTAAATTCTTGAATTAGCCTGCGAAGCCAGGTAATGCCTGTAGTTGCTGTAGCTAGTGTTCGATACTCCGCCTCAGTCGAAGAACGCGCGACTATGGATTGTTTCTTAATTGTCCACGAGATTAATGTGTCACCAAGGAAAAGCACACACCTGTGGTTGATTTGGGGTATAGGTGGTCACCAGCCCAATCTGCATCCACATATGAGCGTAATTGGAGTCTCTTGGTCAAATATCCAAACCAAAGTGCCTTTCTAGTATCTTAGGAGATGTATGAGCATTTTGTAGTGGGTTTTTGTAGGAGAGTGCATATGTTTACATAACTAGTTGACAATATATGCGATATCCGGACTAGTTACCGTAAGGTATAGGAGGGAGCCTATCATTTGACGATAAAGGGTGGGGTTAGGAAAAGCTGTACCTAAGTCCGAAGAGGCCGAGTTGTCGACCGACATAGGTGTGTCGAGTGGCGAGCAGTCCTTCATTCCAGCATTAGAGAGAATTTGTACGTGTACCTCTGTTGATTGAGATGATATGAACTTGGTGATTTTTGAACTTGAATTCCAAGGAAGCATCCAATTGTTCCAAGATGTTTCAGTTGGAATGTAGCAGCCAAAGTTTCGGTTAAGGCCGAGATCGCACTAGGATCATTTCCTGTAATGAAAATATCTTCCACGTAGATGAGAACAAGCATTTGAATGTCATTTTGATAATATAGGAGTAGAAAAGGATCNTCTGCATCCACATATGAGCGTAATTGGAGTCTCTTGGTCAAATATCCAAACCAAAGTGCCTTTCTAGTATCTTAGGAGATGTATGAGCATTTTGTAGTGGGTTTTTGTAGGAGAGTGCATATGTTTACATAACTAGTTGACAATATATGCGATATTCGGACGAGTTACCGTAAGGTATAGGAGGGAGCCTATCATTTGACGATAAAGGGTGGGGTTAGGAAAAGCTGTACCTAAGTCCGAAGAGGCCGAGTTGTCAACCGACATAGGTGTGTCGAGTGGTGAGCAGTCCTTCATTCCAACATTAGAGAGAATTTGTACGTGTACCTCTGTTGATTGAGATGATATGAACTTGGTGATTTTTGAACTTGAATTCCAAGGAAGCATCCAATTGTTCCAAGATGTTTCAGTTGGAATGTAGCAGCCAAAGTTTCGGTTAAGGCCGAGATCGCACTAGGATCATTTCCTGTAATGAGAATATCTTCCACGTAGATGAGAACAAACATTTGAATGTCATTTTGATAATATAGGAGTAGAGAAGGATCAAGTTTGTTGAATATAAACCCTGTTTGATGAAAGAAATTGGAGAAAGTAATAAACCACTATCTTGGAGCTTATTTTTGGCCATATAGTGATTTTTGGACCAAACATACATGATTTGGAAATTGTGGATACTGGAATCCCGGAGTTTGTTTCATGTACTTTTTCTCATCAGGTTTTCCATCGAGAAACATATTTGAGATGTCAAATTCAAATATGGGCTAATTGTGATGTAGAGTGATCGTGATGCGAATATTTGGCAGTTTGGCAACCGGGCTAAAGGTTTCATAGTAATTTACTCCAAATTCTTGCTTGTGACCTAGGGCAACTAGACGGGCTTTATGCCGTATGACTTTACCACGTGAGTTCAATTTTGCTGTATATGTCCAGCAAGAACCGAGAATTGGTTGATTAGGAGCTGGAACTAATGCCCATGTGCCTTGTCGCTTAAGTGTGGTTAGTTCTTCAGCCATTGCATTCCGCCAGTGAGGTAAATTGGATGCCTGGGTGAAGCATGATGGATCAGGTATCTGTTGGATTTGGTGGAGAACATTTAATTTCTGAATTGGTTTCAGGTTCCCAGTTTTCATTCGAGTGAGCATGGGTTAGTAGGTGCAGGTCGGGTAGGTGATTGTGGTGCNCGGGCTAAAGGTTTCATAGTAATTTACTCCAAATTCTTGCTTGTGACCTAGGGCAACTAGACGGGCTTTATGTCGTATGACTTTACCTCGTGAGTTCAATTTTGTTGTATATGTTCAGCAAGAACCAAGAATTGGTTGATTAGGAGGAGCTGGAACTAATGCCCATGTGCCTTGTCGCTTAAGTGTGGTTAGTTCTTCTGCCATTGCATTCCGCCAGTGAGGTAAATTGGATGCCTGGGTTAAGCATGTTGGATCAGGTATCTGTTGGATTTGGTGGAGAACATTTAATTTCTGGATTGGTTTCAGGTTCCCAGTTTTCATTCGAGTGAGCATGGGTTAGTAGGTGCCGGTCGGNATATATATATATATATATATATATATATATATTGAAAAGAATATTGTAATGAGTTTTGATGTATAATCAATTATTCATTTTATTTTTTGTTTTTATTTTGACGTATAATCAATGATTGATTATTTAATACAAAAAATAAGTGTCGTGAGTAATTTATGTTGGTATGATAATGATTACATTAAAAAAAAAGTATTTTTTTTATTCTATAAGTTATTCTTATTTATTTTATTATTTCATCGTGTTTATTTATTATTTATTTTAAAAAAAATAAGGGGCTTTTACATACATAGCACTCAAAACTTTTATATTTACCTATTTCACACTAAAACTTTNATATATATATATATATATATATATATATATATTGAAAAGAATATTGTAATGAGTTTCGATGTATAATCAATTATTCATTTTATTTTTTGTTTTTATTTTGATGTATAATCAATGATTGATTATTTAATACAAAAAATAAGTGTCATGAGTAATTTTTGTTGGTATGATAATGATTACATTAAAAAAAAGGTATTTTTTTTATTCTGTAAGTTATTCTTATTTATTTTATTATTTCATCGTATTTATTTATTATTTATTTAAAAAAAAAATAAGGGGCTTTTACATACATAGCACTCAAAACTTTGATATTTACCTATTTCACAATAAAACTTTCATAATTACAAATATCATATGAAAGTAGCACTCATTATCTCCTTTTAATTGTCAAATCCATTTTTTCAATCCATTGGTATAGTGTTATGTGTGTAAAAATGAAACTTTGGGTGTGAGATATGTAAATTCATGACAATTGGCTATGAATGCAATTTTCTCAAAAATTAATTTTTAATTTTTATTTATTTTAGTTGATTTTTATTTCACTTTTCTCCCTTTAAATTTTGATTCTACCACTAATTTGAGTTGTGCAAAATTAAATGTGGATAATATGTTGCTTAGATTTTATTGCGAGAAGTAATTGTAGAAAATGCAAAACTTACTAAGATTTCTAGGATATATATGTATAGATTTGTGAGAATATTGTTTGGGAGTAAAGTTGAGATAAATTAAAGTTGAGCCAAATAAACCAATGATCAAATTCATTTTCAAAAGGGTATGTATAAGGTCTACAAGTTTACTTTAGTAGAAAACAGCATATAACAGAGAAGAAGATACACGAATTAGGGAAGAAGATACATGAATTAGGGAAGAAGAAGACTCAAGAGTTAACCTAGAGAGTATCACCTGCTATTCATCTTTTCCCATTTCATTTAATGCATAGCTATAAGTATATATAAAATAGAAACTCTGGATACATATCTCTCCCAAGCCGAATTAGTTAGGATATGGTCGAGCTCCTCCTTTAGGGACCACCTGGGTTGATGATTGTTGAGAGTGGCATAGTGTTGCTAAGACCCTATTGCAAGCTGATGGGTCGTGGAACAACTGTCGGTCTGGTGCTAAGTTGCTGAAGTGTATGTTTGGAGAGAGCTTTGGTAAGAATGTTAGTCGTTTAATCATGCAAGTGAATGTAGTCGATCCGTAATCACAGATAAAATGATAATCGATCTCTATAAATTTTGTGCGTGCGTGGAAAACAAGAATGTTTGCTAGAGATCGATGAGATGCTGTCACAATAAAGTGGTGTCGGTTGCTTCATGTCAATACTAAATTCTTGAATTAGCCTGCGAAGCCATGTAATGTCTGTAGTTGCTGTAGCTAGTGTTCGATACTCCGCCTCAGTCGAAGAACGCGCGACTATGGATTGTTTCTTAATTGTCCACGAGATTAATGTGTCACCAAGGAAAAGCACACACCTGTGGTTGATTTGGGGTATAGGTGGTCACCAGCCCAATCTGCATCCACATATGAGCGTAATTGGAGTCTCTTGGTCAAATATCCAAACCAAAGTGCCTTTCTAGTATCTTAGGAGATGTATGAGCATTTTGTAGTGGGTTTTTGTAGGAGAGTGCATATGTTTACATAACTAGTTGACAATATATGCGATAT
>JXCR01138941.1:148120-160488 GCA_002079205.1 Phalaenopsis hybrid cultivar | reverse complement strand
TTTTTTTTTTATTAATAATCTGAATTAGTTTTGCTAGAGTTCTAATGTACACCAAAACATTGAACTTTTTTATTTTCAGATTGTTGCAGAAGATAGAAACTAACCCAGAGCCCCTTCTACCAATGTAGAATTGCAGACAAATTTTTCCTTTTCATTTCTTTAAGCTCTCATAGCTTTTTCTCGTTTGCTCAGTCTAGATTTCTCCTCTTGCAGAACGCATGGGCCTGTAAACCCATCCTGGGACAGGTGGTTTGAGGGGCCTCAAGACTCACGTCGCTGCAGATGCCCGATTCTCTGATCTTCTGACTTTTAAAGAGTTTTAAAAGGTGTTTCGGATCATTTCTTTTGATACTTTATTAAACAACGGTGGGTCTTTTCCTTTGTTTTTCTTTGTTATTATTATATTTTTAAAATTTTTTTTAATGTAAATATTATATTTCTAAATGAATACTGCATGTGGCGGAATCAGGCTGGAGCAAGGGTCTAATTTGAAAATTTATAAGGTGAGCTAAACACCCATAGTGTTATATGTAACGGCTAACGCATTACAAAGTAATTTAATGTATGACTATTCAGAATGTCTAATTCGATTGTCTCCTTTGATACAATTGCCTTATTTCCCTTTAATTGGGTCGTCTGTTATGCTTAATTTTGGTTTTTCCTTTTTAATAAAATTATGCTGTAAATTTAGAGCTCGTATAATCAATGCTTTTGAACTATGTATGTATTACGTGATAATACACAGAAATAAAGGCGAAATGCATGTGTATGTATATTTTCAGCCGGAAGATTTACCTACTTACCACTTGATTCTTATGCAATTTCATTGTGTAAGTGCTAGGGTGTCTTCTAAAAATGACGCGTTGCATGATCTGAATACAGTGAAAAATGTGCAAGGGCCGCTACACCAGAACATGGGTGTAGTATCAAATTAGTAAGGTTCCTACACCAGAACATGGGTGTAGTATCAAATTAGTAAGGTTCCTACATTATGGACGGATGTGGGTGAACAAGTTTGTCCATCAAACTAATATTAGGATAGAATCTTGAAATATAGGTACTCTCACTGATAAATTAATAGAAATAATTGATATTATGATTCATAGAAAGATAAACATCTTATATGTTCAAGAAACAAAATAGGTTGGAGAAAATGTTAAGGAGATTGATAACTTGGGTTTTAAACTTTGGTATTCAGGTAAGAGTCACACTAGAAATGGTGTAGGTGTAATTATAGATAAAGAGTTTGAAAGATAATGTTGTAAAAATTAATAGNGTTGTTATATGTAACGGCTAACGCATTACAATGTAATTTAATGTATGACTGTTCAGAATGTCTAATTCGATTATCTACTTTGATACAATTGCCTTATTTCCTTTTAATTGGGTCGTCTATTATGCTTAATTTTGGTTTTTTTCTTTTTAATAAAATTATGCTGTAAATTTAGAGCTCGTATAATCAATGCTTTTGAACTATGTATGTATGACATGATAATACACAGAAATAAAGGCGAAATGCATGTGTATGTATATTTTCAGCCGGAAGATTTACCTACTTACCACTTGATTCTTTTGCATTTTCATTGTGTAAGTGCTAGGGTGTCTTCTAAAAGCGACGCGCTGCTTGATCTGAATACAGTGAAAAGTGTGCAAGGGCCGCTACACCAGAATATGGGTGTAGTATCAAATTAGTAAGGTTCCTACATTATGGACGGATGTGGGTGAACAAGTTTGTCCATCAAACTAATATTAGGATAGCATCTTAAAATATAGGTACTCTCACTGATAAATTAATAGAAATAATTGATATTATGATTCATAGAAAGATAAACATCTTATATGTTCAAGAAATAAAATGGGTTGGAGAAAATGTTAAGGAGATTGATAACTTGGGTTTTAAACTTTGGTTTTCAGGTAAGAGTCACACTAGAAATGGTGTAGGTGTAATTATAAATAAAGAGTTTGAAAGATAATGTTGTAAAAATTAATAAAATTGGAAATAGAATTATAGTTTTTAAAGTTATTGTTGATATTAAGATTTTTAATGATATAAGTGTTTATGCTCCACAAGTAGGTTTAGATATAGGTTTTAAAGATAAATTCTGCAATGACTTGGAAGATTTAATACAAATGATACCTCTTGAAGAAATTTTATTGGAGGAGATTTAGGGTGCGTTTGGGATAGCTTTTTTGCAGCGGTGGCGTTTTCAAAACGCCATCACTTGTTTGGAAATACCATTCCCACAACATTTTGTAAAACTCCGTTATGATTTTACTGTTAGACGCGGATCGCAGGTAAGACCCCGTGATCTGTGTTTAATATTATCGAAAGTCGACTACTGCCCCTCCATTTCCATTGCCCTAATTTCACAACAAGCGATGAGTTGATCCCGCACGTAGCAGCACTCCTTGGTCTCCATCTTCGACAATCGTTCTCGCAGGTAACCTTTTTTTTTCCTCCTCAATCCTCTATCGCTCCTCTGCTCCGGTTTGTTGAATTCTTAAAGTGTCTATAATCATCATCGNTTCTGCAATGACTTGGAAGATTTAATACAAATGATACCTCTTGAAGAAAGAATTTTTATTGGAGGAGATTTAGGGTGCGTTTGGGATAGCTTTTTTGCAGCGATGGCGTTTTCAAAACGCCATCACTTGTTTGGAAATACCATTCCCACAACATTTTGTAAAACTCCGTTATGATTTTACTGTTAGACGCGGATCGCGGGTAGGACCCCGTGATCTGTGTTTAATATTATCGAAAGTCGACTACTGCCCCTCCATTTCCACTGCCCTAATTTCACAACAAGCGGTGAGTTGATCCCGCACGTAGCAGCACTCCTTGGTCTCCATCTTCGGCAATCGTTCTCGCAGGTAACCTTTTTTTTTCCTCCTCGATCCTCTATCGCTCCTCTGATCCGGTTTGTTGAATTCTTAAAGTGTCTATAATCATCATCAAGAGTTTTCTTAAGCAACTTATGTCATTTAAGATGTAATTAACTGTAGGGGTTTATCTTTATAGGAAACTAAAGAACCCGAGTAATATAAACCCTACTTAATCTTCAATATTAGGCAGAGGAACTTGTTGATCAATACATAAAATGTTTGTAGGCTAAACGAATGTCATGAAATCTTTTAGTTTATTCAANTCTTAAGCAACTTATGTCATTTAAGATGTAATTAACTGTAGGGGTTTATCTTTATAGGAAACTAAAGAACCCAAGTAATATAAACCCTACTTAATCTTCAATATTAGGCAGAGGAACTTATTGATCAATACATAAAATGTTTGTAGGCTAAACGAATGTCATGAAATCTTTTAGTTTATTCAGTCGAGTCCACTGTCAAATAATGTGTCTATTCTTTAGGAAAGGTGCATTTGATTGTGGTGTTGTACTCAGTTATTTAAACTTTTAAAATATATGATATCTTATTAGTCTCCTATTTTCAAAAATTAAATAATATTTTTCAAATCAAAATTATATATATTAAATTAAGTTAAAATCATTCTAAAAAATATAGCAACCGACAATTTCTATTGACTCTGCTAGGGACTAGTCTCTCACTCCATTATGATTAGAAGGTTTTGTCTTCATACATCGGTAATGTGTCCATGTTTCTCATGGTCTGAATTGNATTAAATTAAGTTAAAATCATTCTAAAAAATATAGCAACCGACAATTTCTATTGACTCTGCTAGGGACTAGTTTCTCACTCCATTATGATCAGAAGGTTTTGTCTTTATACATCGGTAATGTGTCCATGTTTCTCATGGTCTGAATTACCATTCTTTTGTTGGCATGTTGCACTTATTTCTTGCTTGAGCAAGCACGATTAACTCTTGTTGGATTCTAGGACCATCTGTTTAGCCATCCTTAAATAGAGGAGTTCAGAAATCTCGAGTGTATTGTCTGGGGTTGAACCCCAATAGATATGTTGGGGAGCGAGATTCCCCTAACCAGGTGCATTGTGAAAACAGTCTGGACTTGGTCCTGAATTTCATTTTTCTCCGTGTCTCTCAGGTTCGTCATGATATTGGCAAGGTGAACCAAATCTTTACTCTAGTGCCTTCCGTTTAAATTTCAAAATTAAGCAATGTCCGTTAACACTATAACGTCAGCAAAAATATGAAAATTACGCTCCAAATTTTGAAAAATAAAGACAAGGTAAGACAAACTTAAAAAAAAAAAATACAAAACAAAAATACACATAAATACAATTTAAAATTAAAAAAAATGTCAAGTTCACAAGACAACCTTTGATTTTAGTATTTGTACTAGAAATATAAGGAATAGGTCGTTATTGATCGAAAATTTCCAAATAACAACCATGATTGCATCACCGAAGCTAATTTTCTTATTCACTGGAGGACTCAACCTTCCTCACGACAAAATTGCACTCCACGAAGGAGCAATGATCAAGTTTGGAGCTGGCTTCGATGAAGTTGAAGTCATAGTCAGGAAAGCGCCCTATGTTATGAAGACTGCACCACCGAAAGTAGCAGAACCTGCAATTGAGTATGACTTGAACTGAGAACATGAATTTCTCATAATTAGGAATTCTAAGATCAAGACCCCTGTTAATTTGTGCCCTCGTACCTATCAGAACTATCATTCCTGTGAAGAAGAGAGTTGTCAGCTCTACTGACACTAGATTTGATATTACCGCGCTGATGCATCTTTTGCCAAAAGGAAAGAGATTTTTACGAAGAAGATTCATCTGATGTATTTGCTCCTCTGCCATTAGTGTTTGAAGTTCGTTCCAATTCGAGGATCGTGACGTTGACTAGTTCGCAAAAGAGGAAGCGTAGCCACAATATTTTGAAGGTCATAAAAGCCAAGGCTACAAAGTTGAACCTGACCAAGGCAACTCCTCAGCTAGAAGAAACTAAAGTACCTGAAACTTCACCTCTCCTCAAAGGGAGCAGGTTTCATTCGTTGCCCGCTACTACTGGAGAAGAAAGCATCTTTAGAATTGCTGCTACATTACCGCCACTTCATGGTCATTATGAGGAGAAGAAGAAACCCACACCTCTCACCCGAGTCCATTATGTTTTTGAGAAGCCAGTCTAGACAGATTGTTGTTCTGTCACTGAGTTGTTGAATAGAATGGGATGTGGCGTATCACCATANGCCCGCTACTACTGGAGAAGAAAGCATCTTTAGAATTGCTGCTACATTACCGCCACTTCATGGTCATTATGACGAGAAGAAGAAACCCACACCTCTCACCCGAGTCCATTATATTTTTGAGAAGCTAGTCAAGACAGATTGTTGTTCTGTCACTGAGTTGTTGAATAGAATGGGATGCAGCGTATCACCATGAATGAAAACTAAGTTCTTAAAGTAGGATAAGCCCGTCAAACTGTTTTAGAGGTCGGTAGGAGCACCACCGTCTCGTATTCCCACCATGCTTCGTTTGGGAGTCCGCACTGATGTCGTTGCCACCGGCACACATACTTCTACTGTTGTCACGAGGCCCATAAAGCATAGATCAATCAAGTCTCACTGGATCCAAGGGTACCACCCACTGCTATTTATGAAAAACCCCTAGAGATGAATAATGGAAAAAGACCAATCATTACCGTGCCTTTTCCACAAACTATGGAGCACACTTCCTTTCAACACGTCGATGTCTCTACTAATACATCCCGTCTCAAAACATCAACATCGAGAAAAAAAGTTTGGGTTCCTAGGGTCGCTCGACCAGTACTTCCAAAAAAGTCAGGGGAACACTCCCTTGAAATGGATCATGAGTCTCATACTCTGGCCGTCGCCGTCACAACTGCTTTAGAACCCATCACAGAAAAAAAAGATCTTTAGGAAGGTTCGCCCAATCTCAATAGAGTTAAAGGGAAGACAGTCAATGTTAAGTTGGGAAAGCTTAAAGATGAGATTACAGAGCTAGCGAAGGAACAAAAAATAGATGTCCATGATGAGGATTATGATATATCAGATTACATGGATGAGGAGTTTGTTGTGATCAACATTGTTGAGAAACGATCCACATCATCTTCGTGTGATGCTCTACCAACGACTAAGGTGAATGCCACATATGAGTAGCAAATCCAATAAAGGGACGAGCAAATCAGTCGTCTGGAAATGAAAGTTAAAGAAATGATGACTGTCATGATCACTATTCAAGGACAGTCACAGTCATAGCAGATAGAATTTTTGGAAGTAAACTAGCCAGAGATTGTGCATATCACTAAAGAAAGGAAAGAAGTTTCTTTCGATAATAGAGATGAGCCGTTGAAGATAGTTTAGCCCAAAACATGTACCAAAAAAAGGACATCAAGCAGATGGTTGAACATAAGTAAGGGAAGCCTTAGCTCATTCAGAAGGAGGTGAATTGGTTTCAAGGGTAGGCCCTAACGGAGGAATTCAATGACATGTCGTATCCTAAGGGCTTCGTACCACCAACCTTTAAGACCTTTGAAGGGATAAGAAAGCCCGACAACACGTTACACACTTCCGGGCAAGCTGCGGCAACGCGAGGGGTAACAAGGCATTATTATTTCGCCAGTTTGTGATCAGCCTTTTAGGGATTGCATTTGATTGGTATGTAGAGCTGCTCAATGGATCGATCAAGACATTTTTCGAGTTGAAAAATTAGTTTGTAAAAAGGTTTGTCGGAGCTCAACATTATGTCACCATATGAGATCTTGTGGTAGAACGTTAGAAGTCCACGGAGACTTTGGTGGAGTACATTCTATGTTGCAGTAATTTCAGCATGGTGTGAGCCATAGTTAGAAGAACAACACGCGATTGAGATCCTACTTAAGAGTATCCACAATCCGGTGGCTTTCATGCTTAAGGGACTTACAATTAAGTCGTTCGAAAAGCTACTCAGTAAGGCCAGTGGCCTACAAGAAAACGTTAAACACAATGAATTCCTAGGAAAGACTGAAAAATAAGGCCAGTGAAGACATTTGAAAAGAGGTCGGAGATAGTGACAATGATTGACAAAGACAAACAACCAATTCAGACTCAGATTGAGCTGAATCAAATGTCTGACCAACCTAGTCAGTTGTTGTTTCGGTAGAAGCAGTATAGAACAGAAGGAAGATAGGTTTCATCAATGGCAGATCGATTGAGCGGAATGTACTCCTTTAAGGATGAAGANCAGTAAGGTCAGTGGCCTACAAGAAAACGTTAAACACAATGAATTCCTAGGAAAGACTGAAAAATAAGGCCATTGAAGACATTTGAAAAGAGGTCGGAGATAGTGACAATGATCGACAAAGGCAAACAACCAATTCAGACTCAGGTTGAGCTGAATCAAATGTCTGACCAACCTAGTCAGTAGTTGTTTCGGTAGAAGCAATATAGAACATAAGGAAGACAGGTTTCATCAATGGCAGATCGATTGAACGGAATGTACTCCTTTAAGGATGAAGCAATAGCAAAAATGTTACAGAACTTGATCAAGAAGCCAGAGTTTAGATTGTCATGGCCAAAGAAATAGGGGGAAGTTGTAAGAAGGATCACCCCAACTATAGTCCATACTACAGAGTGCTTGGGCACACCATAGAGGGCTGCTTCAGATTTAAGGATTGGCTCAAGAGGAATTTCANGAAGCCAGAGTTTAGATTGTCATGGCCAAAGAAATAGGGGGAAGTTGTAAGAAGGATCACCCCAACTATAGTTCGTACTACAGATTGCTTGGGCACACCATAGAGGGCTGCTTCAGATTTAAGGATTGGCTCAAGAGGAATTTCGAGAGAGGAAATATAATTATTACAAAAGAAAATTTGAAAGAACATCAAAGAGATTACATCATAATGATTTTCGTCGAGCCAATCACTTCAATTGATCTTTAAGCAGTAGAAGATGAATAAAACACAGTTTGGACAAAATACTCTAAGAAGATACTGGATCAGATTCAGGATGCTTCAGTGCAAGCCTTCGATCAGAGTCAGCAAGTTGTCGAGCCAGTGCTAGCGATTACACAAGAGAAGCCGCCGCAAGAGGAGATTAGGAAGAAGGAGAGCATGGATAAAGGAAAAACCCATAGTGCAAATGGTAGAACAGGGGCTGCCCCTGTTAGATTGGTTGTTTTAGATTTGGGGGAGAACCCCCTAAAATAACTGACTCTGTACGATTATTTTTATGTCCCTACGGAGTCTTATAATTCTAAGCGGTACGATTTTGGCTACTTTTTGACAGTTTTTAGTGATGGCGTAACTGACCACAACCAATTTAAATCCAATTTTGATTCCTAAAATAATCTTCAAATCATACAAAATTTCAGTACTGCAATAATGAAGGTAAAGAAGACATCAGTAACACCAACCACGACATTTCACAGAATGAACTAGTTCTCAAGTGTGAATCAGCGCCGATCACAATCAACTTGGAATTTTTTTATTCTGAATCAACTCGAGGAGAATTAGCCATGATGTTAGGAGAGACACTGATACACCTAAAATATAGTGTTTTATAACCCAATTTTATGTCTATTTTTGAGATATTGTGCTTTAATGAAATGTATTTGTATATTTTTATTTCAGGTACAATTCAATGGATGAAAAAAGGTAAAATGAGTGCAAAATGGTCAAATTTGAAGCAAAAATGAAGAATGTGCAAAATTGAACTGAGACTACTAAGCACCAAAGGCTCGCTTCTAAGCGTCAGGTACCCCACACGTAAGCGTNATGAAGGTGAAGAAGACATCAGTAACACCAACCACGACATTTCACAGAATGAACTAGTTCTCAAGTGTGAATGAGCGCCGATCACAATCAACTTGGAATTTTTTTATTCTGAATCAACTCGAGGAGAATCAGCCATGATGTTAGGAGAGACACTGATACACCAAAAATATATAGTGTTTTTATACACAATTTTATGTCTATTTTTGAGATATTGCGCTTTAATGAAATGTATTTGTATATTTTTATTTCAGGTACAATCCAATGGATGAAAAATGCTAAAATTAGTGAAAAATGGTCAAATTTGAAGCAAAAATGAAGAATGTGCAAAATTGAACTGAGGCTCCTAAGCACCAAAGGCTCGCTTCTAAGCGTCAGGTACCCCACGCTTAAGCGCCATAAGTAGTTATTTGATGATTCATTAAATTTAAATGAAATTTTGAAGAGGTGTTTTAAAAAACCCTTGGTAAAAACATGGGAAATAGCCAATGGACACGAAAATTCATTCAATTGGCTTTTGAAAGGAGGAACTTCTAGAAGATTCATTTAATGTAGACACATTTTGAAGAGACACCAAAGCACCTTTTGGATTTTTTATTAAAGGAGATTTGGTTCATCAAGAGAAGAGACCAGCCATCAGCCATTCGAGCCATCATTCAACTAAGTAACCGCCATTGTTGTCGGTCGCTTTATTTTTATTCTAAGTGTTAGTTTGCATTGTGAGTGAAGGAAGAGAATTCAAAGGAGCTTCAAGGCATTTGGTGGAGAGGAATTGAGATAAGTGTTTACCTTTGTGACTACACTTGGTTTTAATTTAGATTTTTTGTTTGTGTGCATGATTTCTACTTTTAAACTCATGTGAGGTTGTGTTTTTTCCATGGATTCTGAGTAGTTTTCTTTATCTTTTGTCTTAAAATGTTAACTAAATAAGTATTTAAAGGAAGTTGTGTGAAGTATTTGACTTCAATTTTTGAAAAAGTTATGATGATTTGAAACCTTGCACTTCATTTACTTCTTGATTCAACCAATTAAGATGTTAATACATGTTGTGAGGACATGTAAGATCCGAGATGGCATTATCTTAGTCAACAAATGGTTAGAATCACATATCGGTTTCATGAATGATAATGTAGTGTCGACATTATTTTGGTTGGAAAAGTTGCCCGTAAGAAGCTGTCGGTCACCAGAATCAAAATCTCGTCGCCNTCTCGATAAAAATCAGGAAATGTTATCTTCAAGGAGTTCAAAAGGATAAGACTTTTCAACGAGATCGGACAAAGAGGTGTGAAGGATGAATGACTCAAATTTGGAGCATTTTGTTGTAGAGTTCAAAGGAGGAAGAATTAGGAGATGTCACAGATCTGAAGGATAACCTCGGTGACTTCCCAAGTTATCTTATTGTTAGGCTTCAGTTTTGAGGAGAAATTATTTAAGTATTTCATCTTCCAGATTTTATTTGTTTAGGGCTTGCATTTGTGTGAAAAAATCACGCAAATAACCTGGAAGATGTGAGGATTTAGGTCGTGACAGACGACAACTTCGGAATCCTAAGACGAGTTAGGGCTTATATTGTATAGCAGAGCAATACAAAAGTCTAAAGATGAGTTGAGGATTTATGTTGCATAAGCAAACAATCTCAAAATCCTATGGCTTGGTTGTTTAAGTCTAAGGAAGGAAATTGGTTTAGCTGGGGAAGACATATTTTGTTGTTGAAGATGGTCGTGCTGCCCAGCGTGCTAGCTCCAAGCTCTTTGTCGTGACGAGTTTAGGTTTTCTAGGGTGTAAAGTTATGATGTCAAATAAGGTGGCCCTATGGTTGTAGTTCTTTAAATGTTATGGGGGTGTTAAAGTTGATTAAAGCGACACCGGTTAGAATCCTACGGTTTCCTCGTTCCGGTACCACTATTTTCTGTTAGATTCACTTAGTCAAAATGAATTTACTAAGCTCAACTTAATGATTTCCATAATTTCATTTAGACCGTGGGAAGCCTCGTTAGNTCTGGGGTTGAACCCCAATAGATATGTTGGGGAGCGAGATTCCCCTAACCAGGTGCATTGTGAAAACAGTCTAGACTTGGTCCTGAATTTCATTTTTCTCCGTGTCTCTCAGGTTTGACATGATATTGGCAAGGTGAACCAAATCTTTACTCTAGTGCCTTCCGTTTAAATTTCAAAATTAAGCAATGTCCGTTAACACTATAAGGTCAGCAAAAATATGAAAATTACGCTCCAAATTTTGAAAAATAAAGACAAGGTAAGGCAAAAACTTAAAAAAAAAACAAAAAAAAAATACAAAACAAAATACACATAAATACAATTTAAAATTAAAAAAAAATGTCAAGTTCACAAGACAACCTTTGATTTTAGTATTTGTACTAGAAATATAAGGAATAGGTCGTTATTGATCGAAAATTTCCAAATAACAACCATGATTGCATCACCGAAGCTAATTTTCTTATTCATTGGAGGACTCAACCATCCTCACGACAAAATTGCACTCCACGAAGGAGCAATGATCAAGTTTGGAGCTGACTTCGATGAAGTTGAAGTCATAGTCAGGAAAGCGCCCTATGTTATAAAGACTGCACCACCGAAAGTAGCAGAACCTGCAATTGAGTATGACTTGAACTGAGAACATGAATTTCTCATAATTAGGAATTCTAAGATCAAGACCCCTGTTAATTTGTGCCCTCGTACCTATCAGAACTATCATTCCTGTGAAGAAGAGAGTTGTCAGCTCTACTGACACTAGATTTGATATTACCACGTTGATGCATCTTTTGCTAAAAGGAAAGAGATTTTTACGAAGAAGATTCATCTGATGTATTTTCTCCTCTGCCATTAGTGTTTGAAGTTCGTTCCAATTTGAGGATCGTGACGTTGACTAGTTCGCAAAAGAGGAAGCGTAGCCACAATATTTTGAAGGTCATAAAAGCCAAGGCTACAAAGTTGAACCTGACCAAGGCAACTCCTCAGCTAGAAGAAACTAAAGTACCTGAAACTTCACCTCTCCTCAAAGGGAGCAGGTTTCATTCGTTGCCCGCTACTACTGGAGAAGAAAGCATCTTTAGAATTGCTGCTACATTACCGCCACTTCATGGTCATTATGAGGAGAAGAAGAAACCCACACCTCTCACCCGAGTCCATTATGTTTTTGAGAAGCCAGTCTAGACAGATTGTTGTTCTGTCACTGAGTTGTTGAATAGAATGGGATGTGGCGTATCACCATAAATGAAAACTAAGTTCTTAAAGTAGGATAAGCCCGTCAAACTGTTTTAGAGGTCGGTAGGAGCACCACCGTCTCGTATTCCCACCATGCTTCGTTTGGGAGTCCGCACTGATGTCGTTGCCACCGGCACACATACTTCTACTGTTGTCACGAGGCCCATAAAGCATAGATCAATCAAGTCTCACTGGATCCAAGGGTACCACCCACTGCTATTTATGAAAAACCCCTAGAGATGAATAATGGAAAAAGACCAATCATTACCGTGCCTTTTCCACAAACTATGGAGCACACTTCCTTTCAACACGTCGATGTCTCTACTAATACATCCCGTCTCAAAACATCAACATCGAGAAAAAAAGTTTGGGTTCCTAGGGTCGCTCGACCAGTACTTCCAAAAAAGTCAGGGGAACACTCCCTTGAAATGGATCATGAGTCTCATACTCTGGCCGTCGCCGTCACAACTGCTTTAGAACCCATCACAGAAAAAAA
>JXCR01138941.1:121795-144762 GCA_002079205.1 Phalaenopsis hybrid cultivar | reverse complement strand
TACACACACACACACACACACACACACACACACACACACACACACACACACACACACACACACACACACACACACACACACACACACACACATATATATATATATATATAGTTTAGAAAAATATGAAATCAAACTAAACCAATATTTTTCACAGTATAAATGAAAGAGTACTATACCTCAAACCCTATATCTATCCCGAAGAATAAACATAAGAATTGAGGATGAGACTCGATCAAATAAATTAAGAAATATATGACATCCGTTTGGTCTGTGAAACTGTTTTATTTGTCGATAATTTTTCCTATTTAATATAAAGAATTAAATAANTATATATATATATATATATATATATATATATATATATATATGTATAGTTTAGAAAAATATGACATCAAACTAAACCCATATTTTTCACACTATAAATGAAAGAGCACTATACCTCAAACCCTATATCTATCCCGAAGAATAAACATAAGAATTGAAGATGAGACTCAATCAAATAAACTAAGAAATATATGACATCCGTTTGGTTTGTGAAACCNTCACTTTTTTTGAAAGTCATTTGAATATGAAATAGGAGTTTTAAATTAGTGAGTTATCAACACCCAAAATCATACCCCTATGATCATTTGATTGACTAGACTTCCAAATTTTAATAATTTAAGGAAATTACAAATTTATCCTTTAATTAACAAAACTGGGATTGGTTTCTACCAAATAATCTCCTTGTGTTTCAATCATCCAAATATATTGATTAGGATCAAAGATTGCCCATTTTCCCTTTTTGATTTAAGCCTAAATGTTAGTTAAGGCTAAATTTCCAAAAATACATTTTTGCCCCTAAGGCTCTACCACTTCAAATTTAATTCAAATTAGTTTGGAATTTTTATTCCACCTCATTCATGGGTCAATTAAGATATCAGAGGAGAAAATGTGATTTTTCAAAATTTAATTTAATTTACATATTTATTTTTATGCAAAAATAAGATTTTTTAAAGAAAATTTTATAACTTGACCGAGGCAAGGTCTAATCCCTTGAAATTTTTACTGGAGGTAGACTTAGACCAGAGAATCATTCGNCAAAACTGGGATTGGTTTCTACCAAATAATCTCCTTGTGTTTCAATCATCCAAATATATTGATTAGGATCAAGATTTAAGCCTAAATGTTAGTTAAGGCTAAATTTCCAAAAATACATTTTTGCTCCTAAGGCTCTACCACTTCAAATTTAATTCAAATCACTTTGGAATTTTTATTCCACCTCATTCATGGGTCAATTAAGATATCAGAGGAGAAAAATGTGATTTTTCAAAATTTAATTTAATTTACATATTTATTTTTATGCAAAAATAGGATTTTTTAAAGAAAATTTTATAACTTGACCGAGACAAGGTCTAATCCCTTGAAATTTTTACTGGAGGTAGACTTAGACCAGAAAATCATTCTGGCCAAGTTTCATGATTTATTGAGTTTTATTTGAATTATTACAATTATTTTAAGTTCTCAAGCATTTATTAATTATAAAATATTTTAAATGTGGAAAATTAAGTTTTATATTTTTATTAAATCTCTTTGAGGTCAAATAACCCAGAGAAACAAATTTCACTTTTTTTCTGATTTTTCTTTGAATTGTTAGAATTATTTTAGTGAAAATTCATTTTTAGCCTTTAAAAATTATTTTAAGTTTCAAAATTCAATATCTTCACTTGGAAACTCAAGAAAAATATTTCAATTGTTCCTAATTGCTTGGGAAACAATTTAGAACATTTTCATGAATTTTATTATTTTTGTGATTTTTATCATTTTTTAATTATTTAAATATTGAAGAAAGGCTTAAAAATGGAATTTTTATTTTAATTACAAATTTATTTTTATAAAATTCATCTGATCACAAAGAACTCCAAAAACTAATTTTTATAATTTTTTGAGTTGTATTTTAATTATTAAAAATCCTTTTAGTGTTAAAAATGTCATTTAACTTAAAAAATCAATTTGAGTTATCAAATGAGGTCCAAATGTTTTGAAATTTTTATGGAGAGTTCTCTAAACTTCAAGTTACAATGGAGAATAAAAATCAAATCATTTAGATATTTGTATTTCCCAAATTAATTTTCTTTATGTTTAAGGGTTTTGTGAAAATTAGGTGTGTTCTTAATGACTTAACTCATGAAAACTTTTTCAAAAGGTTTTCTGGTCACAACAAACCTTTCAAGATTTTCTTAGATTTTCTTAAGCAATATGCAAATTATTATGATTAATTTATGCAAATAATAGACATAAACTTAAAAAATATTGATCTCTGTGTAGAGATCTCCTCTGGCTTTGGAAAAATCAAATAATGTTTCCTAAGACAGAGGCAACAACATGTCAAAATTTCAAGCCATGATGAAATGTCTACATGCTTGAAAAATTAAAAGACTCAAAATAGTGTTTAATTAATTAAAAATAAAATATGCATCACATAAAGTTCAAATTATTTCTACATTGTTCTCCTCTGTTCACAAAGCAAGAGGGTATTTTTATTTTATTTTTAAGATTTTTCTACACCAATATATGAATTTTGAAGTTAGGGTTCATTTTTTGAATTATTTAAATCTCTAATTTTCTACTTAGACACGCGGCGACAGCGCATCCTCGTTCGCTCTGAGCTTTACACACGACCGTCCACTCTAGCAGCCACGCATCCCGCCGTGCATTCGATACACGCGTGATCCAACGGCGCGTGGTCTTTGTCCCCGAATACGCTAACTCGAGAACCGTCCACACTAAAACCTTAAGATCTCCCTCTAGACTCAACCAAATCTCATGGGGTTTGATCCTATAGACTCATCTAAGTGTGATGAGCATATCCATACGGTAACATGCCATCAAACTAACCCTAATCAAATGGAGAATCAAAATAGGCTTGGGAAGAGGAGAAGTTTAATACCTTTGCTCTGAGAAGTGAAGATTTGATCAGAGGTGCTCGACACATTCNCTAACCCTAATCAAATGGAGAATCAAAATAGGCTCGGGAAGAGAGGAAGTTTAATACCTTTGCTCTGAGAAGTGAAGATTTGATCAGAGGTGCTCGACACATTTGTGGAGGTCCAAGGAGGCTAGGAATTAAGCCTCTTGCTGTGGTGAAAGGTCTAGACCCAAATTCGATCAAGGCCAAATTTGGGTGTTGATCAAAGTCTAGTATATAGGCTTTGTCTGAGGGGGATTTGATGGGGCTTTGTCTTAGTTCAGTGTGGTGATGGTGTGGGTGAGTTTAATTTGAATTTGGTGCACTATGGAGGTGTGGTGGAGAATGTCCCGTCTCTGGCAAGGATTTGAGCTCAAAAATTAAACTTCGACAAGGAGAATTAGGGCAATGGCGTGGTTGGGTTGCACTGTGGAGGTCTCAAGGAAGCTCAGGGAGTGATTTCAGAAGGTATCCTTAAGAAATTTTTAGNAAAGGTCTAGACCCAAATTCGATCAAGGCCAAATTTGGGTGTTGATCAAAGTCTAGTATATAGGCTTTGTCTAAGGGGGATTTGATGGGGCTTTGTCTTGGTTCAGTGTGGTGATGGTGTGGGTGAGTTTAATTTGAATTTGGTGCACTATGGAGATGTGGTGGAGAATGTCCCGTCTCTGGCAAGGATTTGAGCTCAAAAATTAAACTTCGACAAGGAGAATTAGGGCAATGGGGTGGTTGGGTTGCACTGTGGAGGTCTCAAGGAAGCTCAGGGAGTGATTTTAGAGGGTATCCTTAAGAAATTTTTAACACACCTTTCATGTCTATGGAGGTGAAGGTTTTATAAAAATGGCTTAGGGTGGCTCTGTTGGTCAATTGAGGGGTGTAAAATGTTGCTTATGTGGAGGGCAAAGATGCTCTAAGTTTAAATGGGATAAGGTGGCTTCAAGGTTTGAATTGGGTTTGGATTTTTGGGTAGTGGCTCACGATTTTGGCTCCTTTGGCGACTAGGCTAGCCAACAAGGCTAGGGGAGGTGGCCAGGAGGTCAGGTGAGCCAGGAGAATCTGTCACAACAGTTTATTTGGACAGGTGTTAAGTTCTGACAAAAATCCCTTAGGCTTAAGCAATTCTGGAAGTAAATCCCTTGATTTGGGGATCCTTTGGTCCATGGCTCATTGGGGTGGTTCTAAGGGGTTTAGCCTGGTCAATAAGGTCCAAAATTTGGTTGTGGTGGTCTTTGATTGGCCAATTTGGCTAGATTGGGTTAACTTTTTGTGAAGGGGTCCATGTAAGTCAATTTGGCTTAAAGTGGGTTTGGGTTAGGCTAGCAATGAACTTGAGCCCAATTGATTGATCAAAATTATGTAGATGATTGTAATGAACATTTTTTGTGAAGGATTGAAGTAATTTTGAGTTCAATTGGGGGTTCAATTTGAGGGATTTTAGAATTTTGGTCACTTTGANTTGGGTTAACTTTTTGTGAAGGGGTCCATGTAAGTCAATTTGGCTTAAAGTGGGTTTGGGTTAGGCTAGCAACGACCTTGAGCCCAATTGATTGATCAACATTATGTAGATGATTGTAATGAACATTTTTTGTAAAGGAATGAAGTAATTTTGAGTTCAATTGGGGGTTCAATTTGAGGGATTTTGGAATTTTGGTCACTTTGGGCATGTTGGGCTAGACTTGGGCTAGGCTTGGGCTTGGCATGGGCTAAGTCCAAATTGATTGTTGAAAATAGTCAATAGAAATGCAATGAAGAGTTTTCAACATAAATTGGGTGCCAATTTTGGGGCTAAGACAATCAATTTGGTGGAATTTTGAGACATGACCCATTTAGGGAAAAATTAGGGTTTTATGGACTTAGATCAAAATTAAATAAAATTGAGGCTTGAACAAGGTCAATTGAAGGTCAAGTTTGATTTGTAGGAGTGTTATGAAGATTTTTAAACATAGATTGTGACAAATNAATTTTGGGGCTAAGACAATCAATTTGGTGGAATTTTGAGACATGACCCATTTAGGGAAAAATTAGGGTTTTCTGGACTTAGATCAAAATTAAATAAAATTGAGGCTTGAACAAGGCCAATTGAAGGTCAATTTTGATTTGTAGGAGTGTTATGAAGAGTTTTCAACATAGATTGTGACAAATGAGTAGGCTATATGTTCAATTTGGTGAGATTAAGTCATGTGGCCAAAATTTAAGGTTTGACTTAGATCAAAATTGGGCTCAAAGCNAATTTGGTGAGATTAAGTCATGTGGCCAAAATTTAAGGTTTGACTTAGATCAAAATTGGGCTCAAAGCATGGAACATTTGAGCTTGGATTTGGTTTAAATTGGTCACATGGAAGGTGAATTTAAGTTTAGGATTGACATTTGGGGAAATTGGGATCAAACTGATGGACATTTGAGGTAAATTTCGGGAGATTGTGCCTTTAAAGGCAATTTGGGGGTTTTGGTCAAAATGATCAAATTGGTAAAATTGGGTCATGTGGTGGTTGAGAAAAATAAAATTGGGAATAATTGGAAGATTTTGGGAATTTTTTGGATCTTTTTGGAATATTTTGAAATTTTGGGCTAAGGAGGGACATTTTGGTAATTTGGCAATTTTTTGGTGATTTTGGGTAGTTTGGATGTTTTCAAAAGGTTTAAAATGATTTTTGAAAAAAATTGAGTATTTTGGATAAATTTGGGAATTTTGGCCAAATTTAGGGTTTCGAGGGTACTTAAATAATTTGGGGGAGTTTAGTGGCAAAAGGCCAAGTTGAGTATTTTTGGTAGAATTGGAGAGTTAACCATCATAAATGAGCTATGGACCAATGTAAACCTTATTTGTGTTCTCTTTGTACTGTTCTTAGCTAAACCCTAGCCTAGGGTCAGTGGGTTTAGGGGACCATCTACATATNATGTGGTGGTTGAGAAAAATAAAATTGGGAATAATTGGAAGATTTTGGGAATTTTTTGGATCTTTTTGGAATTTTTTGAAATTTTGGGCTAAGGAGGGGCATTTTGGTAATTTGACAATTTTTTGGTGATTTTGGGTAGTTTGGATGTTTTCAAAAGGTTTGAAATGATTTTTGAAAAAAATTGAGTATTTTGGATAAATTTGAGAATTTTGGCCAAATTTAGGGTTTCGAGGGTACTTAGGTAATTTGGGGGAGTTTAGTGGCAAAAGGCCAAGTTGAGTATTTTTGGTAGAATTGAAGAGTTAACCATCATAAATGAGCTATGGACCAATGGNTTTTAATTATTAAAAATCCTTTTAGTGTTAAAAATGTCATTTAACTTAAAAAATCAATTTGAGTTATCAAATAAGGTCCAAATGTTTTGAAATTTTTATGGAAAGTTCTCTAAACTTCAAGTTACAATGGAGAATAAAAATCAAATCATTTAGATGTTTGTATTTCCCAAATTAATTTTCTTTATGTTTAAGGGTTTTGTGAAAATTAGGTGTGTTCTTAATGACCTAACTCATGAAAACTTTTTCAAAAGGTTTTCTGGTCACAGCAAACCTTTCAAAATTTTCTTAGATTTTTTTAAGCAATATGCAAATTATTATGATTAGTTTATGCAAATAATAGACATAAACTTGAAAAATATTGATCTCTGTGTAGAGATCTCCTCTGGCTTTGGAAAAATCAGATAATGTTTCCTAAGACAGAGGCAACAACATGCCAAAATTTCAAGCCATGATGAAATGTCTACATGCTTGAAAAATTAAAAGACTCAAAACAGTGTTTAATTAATTAAAAATAAAATATGCATCGCATAAAGTTCAAATTATTTCTACATTGTTCTCCTCTGTTCACAAAGCAAGAGGGTATTTTTATTTTATTTTTGTGATTTTTCTACACCAATATATGAATTTTGAAGTTAGGGATCATTTTCTGAATTATTTAAATCTCTAATTTTCTACTTAGACACGCGGCGCCAGCGCATCCTCGTCCGCTCTGAGCTTTACACACGACCGTCCACTCCAGCAGCCACGCATCCCGCCGTGCATTCGATACACGCGTGATCCAACGGCGCGTGGTCTTTGTCCCCGAATACGCTAACTCGAGAACCGTCCACACTAAAACCTTAAGATCTCCCTCTAGACTCAACCAAATCTCATGGGGTTTGATCCTATAGACTCATCTAAGTGTGACGAGCATATCCATACGGTAACATGCCATCAAACTAACCCTAATCAAATGGAGAATCAAAATAGGCTCGGGAAGAGAGGAAGTTTAATACCTTTGCTCTGAGAAGTGAAGATTTGATCAGAGGTGCTCGACACATTTGTGGAGGTCCAAGGAGGCTAGGAATTAAGCCTCTTGCTGTGGTGAAAGGTCTAGACCCAAATTCGATCAAGGCCAAATTTGGGTGTTGATCAAAGTCTAGTATATAGGCTTTGTCTGAGGGGGATTTGATGGGGCTTTGTCTTAGTTCAGTGTGGTGATGGTGTGGGTGAGTTTAATTTGAATTTGGTGCACTATGGAGGTGTGGTGGAGAATGTCCCGTCTCTGGCAAGGATTTGAGCTCAAAAATTAAACTTCGACAAGGAGAATTAGGGCAATGGCGTGGTTGGGTTGCACTGTGGAGGTCTCAAGGAAGCTCAGGGAGTGATTTCAGAAGGTATCCTTAAGAAATTTTTAGCACACCTTTCATGTCTATGGAGGTGAAGGTTTTATAAAAATGGCTTAGGGTGGCTCTGTTGGTCAATTGAGGGGTGTAAAATGTTGCTTATGTGGAGGGCAAAGATGCTCTAAATTTAAATGGGATGAGGTGGCTTCAAGGTTTAAATTGGGTTTGGATTGTTGGGTAGTGGCTCACGGTTTTGGCTCCTTTGGCGACTAGGCTAGCCAACAAGGCTAGGGGAGGTGGCCAGGAGGTCAGGTGAGCCAGGAGAATCTGTCACAACAGTTTATTTGGACAGGTGTTAAGTTTTGANGGGGTTTGGAATTTCTAATGATGAGGGTTTCTTTTCTAGTTTTCTAGGAATAGTTAACAGGAAATTCCTATGATTAGACCCTAGGCTACTAAATAGGAAAACTAAACCTCAACCAAAAGTGAGGTCAACAAATGGACCCTCAATAAGTGTGGTGTGCTGGGCAAGCACACCGTGCATATTGTCTTTAACCGACGATATCAATAAAACCAATACAAATTCCTAAGTCAACAGACATAAAAGGAGGGTAAAATTGGGTGTGTTATTTGTTTCCGCTGGGAAATTCGCGAGTGAATATTAATCAAAATCAAGAAGTAGGAACTCTCGCTGGGGATTGGAGAGTAGGTTTTAAGTTATCAAATTTCAAGTGTTTGTAGAAAATGGGAATCAGTATGTAAGTGCTGACACCAAGGTGGGAATTGAAATTTATGTATTAATTTCAGAAGAGGGTCGGAAGTTAGGGACCTACCTCGAAAAGGAGGGAATCAGAAGTTAAGGACTGATTCCAAAATGAGAATTGAAAGTTAAGGATCAATCTCAAAAGATAGTCAGAAGTTAAGGACCAACCTCGAAAGGAAAGGAATCTGAAGTTAAGGAATGATTCCAAAATGAGAATTAAAAGTTAAGGATCAATCTCAAAAGAGAGTTGGAAGTTAAGGACTAACCTCGAAAAAGATAGGAATCAGAAGTTAATGACTGATTCCAAAAATGAGAATTGAAAGTTAAGGATCAAACTCAAAAGAGAGTCGGAAGTTAAGGACTGACCTCGAAAAAGAGAGGAATCGGAAGTTAAGGACTGATTCCCAAAAATGAGAATTTAAAGTTAAGGTTTGATCTCAAAAGAGAGTTAGAAGTTAAGGACCGACCTTGAAAAAGAGAGGAATCAGAAGTTAAGGAGTGATTCCAAAATGAGAATTGAATATTAAGGAACAATCTCGAAAGAGAATCAGAAGTTAAGGGTCAACCTCGAAAGGAGAGGGAATCATAAGTTAAGGAATGATTCCAAAATGAGAATTGAAAGTCTCGAAAGAGAATCGGAAGTTAAGGACCGACCTTGAAAGGAGAGAGGAATCAAAAGTTAAGGACTGATTTCAAAAATGAGAATAGAAAGTTAAGGATCAATCTCAAAAGAGAGTCGGAAGTTAAGGGCTGACCTTGAAAAAGAGAGGAATCAAAAGTTAAGGACTGATTCCAAAAATTAGAATTGAAAGTTAAGGATCAATCTCATAAGAGAATCAGAAGTTAAGGACTGACCTCGAAAGGAGAGAGGAATCAGAAGTTAAAGACTGATTCCAAAAATGAGAACTAGTGGTGTAGAATCCAAAGATATGTGTCGTGTGAAAAGGTTGACATTATTGAAGAAAATTTGTGAAATTTTTGTGAGGATTTGTGCAGAACGTGAAATTCAGTGGGGATGTTAAGAGAATTAGTGCAGATAAAGGTAGTCGTGTTGCGCGAGCAAAAGGTAAAAGACCTCAAAATCGAGAGAATAAACTCAACAGATTTATTTTCTTTTATTATTGTTTTTATCACATTTGATTATCAAAATAGGTTTTCAAAATTCAATTTTAGTTGGTTGATTTTCAAAAAAGATTTATTTTGTTGTTTGTTATTTTTTTTTAAATTTTATTATCGTTAAATTTTTGTTATTTTGTTCTTTATTTATTGTAATTTTGAACCAACATATGGTTCGTGGCTTTTATCCATCGTACAAAAAGCAATTGAATAAACAAATAAATTTCTGAAAGAAACTTCATTAATCTATTCTAATAAATGTTACAGATTGAGTGTAGGCCAACGCCTTAAAAAGTACAATTATGCTAACTGCATCAAAGTACATCCAAAAATATCTCATGCCAAGTACATATCATAGGCTGAGCATGTCTGATACATATCATATCTGCTATAATGTAGTGCAGTAAAAAGGAAAGGAATCCTCTGAATATCTGTTCCTGGTGTGACAAGCTCCTGATCGAGCAGAACTTCTAAGCCACGCTCCAAGACAAGAGTTCCCTTTGCATGTACTTAGAGGTACAACCCTCTCATAGCTCGTATGGTAGTAGTTCCACCAATTATGGATCTAGTTGAAATCCATATGGCATTTTACTGTTGTCCATTCTTCAAAAGGTCGCGGACACCCTACGGTGTCGCACCCCTGGAATACAGTGTTTGGTGACGTCCGCCTCATTTCCTTTATGGACTAGCACTGAACCAACAGGCAATGGAATTTCTACAGCTCCTCTAAATTTGCTAGAACCAATGATATCAATTTTTTTTCCAAATAAGATGTTGCTTTTGCTCATGAATGAGACCGTTCATAAAGGCCTCACTAAGTCATGATGATCAATGTGTGGAGGTATGCAGTCTCCTTCATCATATATGTTAATAATACAACTATTAGGGATGCAATTAGCTAGCATTATACTCCATCTGACCATTTTTTTAATCATCCACTTTATCATTGGAGGTAGTGGATCCACCTGGTCGTGTCTGAGAATTCCAGGCGGATTTCCTTGTCTATCGTTGGTGAAGTTGTAACAGCAACCGCACTGGATAGTGATCCTCCCCTTTCCTTGNGGGGTTTGGAATTTCTAATGATGAGGGTTTCTTTTCTAGTTTTCTAGGAATAGTTAACAGGAAATTCCTATGGTTAGACCCTATGCTACTAAATAAGAAAACTAAACCTCAACCAAAAGTGAGGTCAACAAATGGACCCCCAATAAGTGTGGTGTGCTAGGCAAGCACACCGCGCATATTGTTTTTAACCGACGAGATCAATAAAACCAATACAAATTCCTAAGTCAACAGACGTAAAAGGAGGGTAAAATTGGGTGTGTTATTTGTTTCCGCTGGGAAATTCGCAAGTGAATATTAATCGAAATCAAGAAGTAGGAACTCTCGCTGGGGATTGGAGAGTAGGTTTTGAGTTATCAAATTTCAGGTGTTTGTAGAAAATGGGAATCAGTATTTAAGTGCTGACACCAAGGTGGGAATTGAAATTTAGGTATTAATATCAGAAGAGGGTCGGAAGTTAGGGACCTACCTCGAAAGGAGGGAATTAGAAGTTAAGGACTGATTCCAAAATGAGAATTGAAAGTTAAGGATCAATCTCAAGAGATAGTCAGAAGTTAAGGACCGACCTCGAAAGGAAAGGAATCTGAAGTTAAGGAATGATTCCAAAATGAGAATTAAAAGTTAAGCATCAATCTCAACAGAGAGTTGGAAGTTAAGGACTAACCTCGAAAAAGAGAGGAATCAGAAGTTAATGACTGATTCCAAAAATGAGAATTGAAAGTTAAGGATCAATCTCAAAAGAGAGTCGGAAGTTAAGGACTGACCTCGAAAAAGAGAGGAATCGAAAGTTAAGGACTGATTCCCAAAAATGAGAATTTAAATTTAAGGTTTGATCTCAAAAGAGAGTTAGAAGTTAAAGACCGATCTTGAAAAAGAGAGGAATCAGAAGTTAAGGAGTGATTCCAAAATGAGAATTGAATATTAAGGATCAATCTCGAAAGAGAATCAGAAGTTAAGGATCGACCTCGAAAGGAGAGAGGAATCATAAGTTAAGGAATGATTCCAAAATGAGAATTGAAAGTCTCGAAAGAGAATCGGAAGTTAAGGACCGACCTTGAAAGGAGAGAGGAATCAAAAGTTAAGGACTGATTTCAAAAATGAGAATAGAAAGTTAAGGATCAATCTCAAAAGAGAGTCGGAAGTTAAGGACCGACCTCGAAAAAGAGAGGAATCAGAAGTTAAGGACTGATTCCAAAAATTAGAATTGAAAGTTAAGGATCAATCTCAAAAGAGAATCGGAAGTTAAGGACTGACCTCGAAAGGAGAGAGGAATCAGAAGTTAAAGACTAATTCCAAAAATGAGAACTAGTGGTGTAGAATCCAAAGATATGTGTCGTGTGAAAAGGTTGACATTATTGAAGAAAATTTGTGAAATTTTTGTGAGGATTTGTGCAGAACGTGAAATTCAGTGGGGGTGTTAAGAGAATTAGTGCAGATAAAGGTAGTCGTGTTGCGCGGGCAAAAGGTAAAAGACCTCGAAATCGAGAGAATAAACTCAACAGATTTATTTTCTTTTCTTATTGTTTTTATCACATTTGATTATCAAAATAGGTTTTCAAAATTCAATTTTAGTTGGTTGATTTTCAAAAAAGATTTATTTTGTTGTTTGTTTGTTTGTTATTTTTATTTAAATTTTATTATCGTTAAATTTTTGTTATTTTGTTCTTTGTTTATTGTAATTTTGAACCAACATATGGTTCGTGGCTTTTATCCATCGTACAAAAAGCAATTGAATAAACAAATAAATTTCTGAAAGAAACTTCATTAATCTATTCTAATAAATGTTACAGATTGAGTGTAGGCCAACGCCTTAAAAAGTACAATTATGCTAACTGCATCAAAGTACATCCAAAAATATCTCATGCCAAGTACATATCATAGGCTGAGCATGTCTGATACATATCATATATGTTATAATGTAGTGCATTAAAAAGGAAAGGAATCCTCTGAATATCTGTTCCTGGTGTGACAAGCTCTTGATCGAGCAGAATTTCTAAGCCATGCTCCAAGAGAAGAGTTCCCTTTGCATGTACTTAGAGGTACAACCCTCTCATAGCTCGTATGGTAGTAGTTCCACCAATTATGGATCTAGTTTAAATCCATATGGCATTTTACTATTGTCCATTCGTCGAAAGGTCGCGGACACCCTACGGTGTCGCACCCCTGGAATACAGTGTTTGGTGACGTCCGCCTCATTTCCTTTATGGACTAGCACTGAACCAACAGGCAGTGGAATTTCTACAGCTCCTCTAAATTTGCTAGAACCAATGATATCAATTTTGATTCCAAATAAGAAGTTGCTTTTGCTCATAAATGAGACCGTGCAAAAAGGCCTCACTAAGTCATGATGATCAATTTGCGGAGGTATGCAGTCTCCTTCATCATATATGTTAATAATACAACTATTAGGGATGCAATTAGCTAGCATTATACTCCATCTGACCATTTTTTTAATCATCCACTTTATCATTGGAGGTAGTGGATCCACCTGGTCGTGTCTAAGAATTCCAGGCGGATTTCCTTGTCTATCGTTGGTGAAGTTGTAACAGAAGCCGCACTGGATAGTGATCCTCCCCTTTCCTTACATCCATTTTCTTGGCTCGGAATAGGTTCTTTCCATAAGCAGGCCTGCTCGACCTCTGCCCTTCGGGTCAAAAGGGCAGTCGAGAATGTTTTGTTCATTTCTTTTTGAGAAGACCCTGGTGTATAATTCCAATCCTTCTAATATGTTGATGAACCTCCCTTGCACTTCTTCATAGAATTCAAAATTCCTTTTGTTTACTTTGCTTATTTTGTAGTATTCGGTCGTACTTAGATTAGCGGCTGTCGAGAATGTTCCCTCTTTTCAACGGCTGCGNGATGAACCTCCCTTGCACTTCTTCATAGAATTCAAAATTCCTTTTGTTTACTTTGCTTATTTTGTAGTATTCTGTCGTACTTAGATTGGCGGTTGTCGAGAATGTTCCCTCTTTTCAACGGCTGCAAGAACCCAAGCTGGTGCAGTTTATGTATGCGGCGGAATGTATGACTCTGCGTCTAACGAGACATATGGCTCTATACCCCTCGGGACATATGGATCTACATCCATTGGTACATATGGCTCTGCATACATCTGGTAATTAGCAGTTTGAGACCTATCATCGATAGATGAGTACTCCTCTAAGGTGTTGTAGTGTTGTAAGTGTAGGACATTATAGTCCGGGCATTCCATGAATGCCCCTGTAGCTAGCGTACGTGCTGGTATCTCGGCACTGCAGGTAGGGCAACCCGTACACAGACATCTAAAGTTGGTTGTATTTCCGGCTCTGTAAGAAATCCTGACCCATCATCTGTAGCAGACAGGCTGGAAGAGGTCTCTCTCATACCCAGATCATAGATATCCCCCTCAGAGATAGGAGTAAGCAAGTTCTCTATCTCTTTCTGACGTCTTCTTTCTTCACATAAGAAAGCCCTCTGCTTTCGGCGACTAGCATTTCTGCGTTGAGTTCTTCGTAGTGGACCATCCGGTAGTCTTTCATTATCGACAGAGACTAGGCCCCGGTTGGCGTAGCTATCATGGACGGTAGGCGGTTGGGCCCCTCCATCGGGTCTTGTTGTACCATCACATTTTTTCCCTTCAGTGATGAATTGTCTTTGGTGTTCAACCTTAGTAGTGAGGGCAGCCTTTCCTTTTCCCATCAGCAGACAACATTCATTAGGGGCCTCTCATAATCCATGTCAACTTGACTAAATTCTATGTCAAAGTCTATAGTTTTGCCTTGCGGCGCCATCTCCTCTTTGAATGCAAGGTTCCAACCATCTTTAAAGGCAAAGATCAGTCTCTGGTCTGACATTTCTCTGCAGACGATAGGAAAAATGTCAGTGAGCTGAAACTTAGCGTGAACAAAAATAAAACAAAGTATTTATTTAAAGAAAATTTTAATTTTGTTTTGGTGAGAAATTTTTTTATTTATGTGTGTATTTCGTTTAATTTAGTAAAATATCAAATTTAAAGGTTGAAAAGGGGAAATTTAAAGTGTGTAATTTTCAAAATTTTTCTTTATGTTGAGATTAATCTTATTACAAAATTTTTTGGACCCGGTTACAGACATTTGGCCACATAGATAACCCCAAAATAATCAAAATTTCAAACGCTTCAAGATTCAAATCAAGCAATAGCAAGCAATGTCAGGTTGTGTAGTATTTCCTTAAGTATCGTCCGTTGATTGGTAGCATGGGTCTTTCACCCCGGAAGTCCACTAACTGGTAGGCTCCTCCTACGTAGACATTTTCAACGACAAATAGTCCCTCCCAAGTTGGCTCAAATTTTCCACCTATCTTGCAGCATGCAAGAATACGCCTTTTGAGCACAAATACGAGGTAACCAACTTTGAATGTCCATGGGCGGACCAATTTGTCATGAGCTTGTACCATCTTTGTCTGATAAAGTTCCAAATGTTTTCGTGCTTTAAGTCATTTTTCCTCAAGACTCTCTAATTCTTCAAGCCTGAGTTCTGCACTTTCTTCCGTTGTAATTTGGTTGGCAACAGCGACTCTAAGAGACGACATCTGGATTTCTAACGATAGTACGACCTCGGACCCGTACACGAGCATGTAGGGTGTACACTGAGTTGGAGTCCTGAACGTCGTCCGGTAGGCCCACAAAGCTTCTAATAATTTATTGTGCCAATTTCTTTTATTTTTGTCCAGTGTTTTCTTTAAAATCTGTACCAATATCTTGTTGAAGGCTTCAGCCAATCCATTTGCTCTGGGATAGTAAATTGTAAATATCTCTCATACCGTTTGACAAAATTGTTGATTTTGGTGCTTTTGAATGTTATCTCATTGTCGNTCTAAGGTGTTGTAGTGTTGTAAGTGTAGGACATTATAGTCCGGGCATTCCATGAATGCCCCTGTAGCTAGCATACGTGCTGGTATCTCGGCATTGCAGGTAGGGAAACCCGTACACAGACATCTAAAGTTGGTTGTATTTCTGGCTCTGTAACAAATCCCGACTCATCATCTGTAGCAGGCAGGCTGGAAGAGGTCTCTCTCATACTCAGATCGTAGATATCCCCCTCAGGGATAGGAGTAAGCAAGTTCTCCGTCTCTTTCTGACGTCTTCTTTCTTCGCATAAGAAAGCCCTCTGCTTTCGGCGACTAGCATTTCTGCTTTGAGTTCTTTGTAGTGGACCATCCGGTAGTCTTTCATTATCGACAGAGACTAGGCCCCAGTCGGCGTAGCTATCATGGACGGTAGGCGGTTGGGCCCCTCCATCGGGTCTTGTTGTACCATCACATTTTTTCTCTTCAGTGATGAATTGTCTTTGGTGTTCAACCTTAGTAGTGAGGGCAGCCTTTCCTTTTCCCATCAGCAGACAACATTCATTAGGGGCCTCTCATAATCCATGTCAACTTGACTAAATTCTATGTCAAAGTCTATAGTTTTGCCTTGCGGCGCCATCTCCTCTTTGAGTGCGAGGTTCCAACCATCTTTAAAGGCAAAGATCAGTCTCTGGTCTGACATTTCTCTGCAGACGATAGGAAAAATGTCATTGAGCTGAAACTTAGCGTGAACAAGAATAAAACAAAGTATTTATTTAAAGAAAATTTTAATTTTGTTTTGGTGAGAAATTTTCTTATTTATGTGTGTATTTCGTTTAATTTAGTAAAATATCAAATTTAAAGGTTGAAAAGGGAAAATTTAAAGTGTGCAATTTTCAAAATTTTTCTTTACGTTGAGGTTAATCTTATTACAAAATTTTTTGGACCCGGTTACAGACATTTGGCCACATTGATAACCCCAAAATAATCAAAATTTCAAACGTTTCAAGATTCAAATCAAGCAATAGCAAGCAATGTCTGGTTGTGTAGTATTTCCTTAAGTATCGTCCGTTGATTGGTAGCATGGGTCTTTCACCCCGGAAGTCCACTAACTGGTAGGCTCCTCCTACGTAGACATTTTCAACGACAAATAGTCCCTCCCAAGTTGGCTAAAATTTTCCACCTATCTTGCGGCATGCAAGAATACGCCTTTTGAGCACAAGTACGAGGTCACCAATTTTGAATGTCCATGGGCGGACCAATTTTTCATGAGTTTGTACCATCTTTGTCTGGTAAAGTTCCAAATGTTGTCGTGCTTCGAGTTGTTTTCCCTCAAGACTCTCTAGTTCTTCAAGCCTGAGTTCTGCACTTTCTTCCGTTGTAATTTGGTTGGCAACAACGACTCTGAGAGACGACATCTGGATTTCTAACGATAGTACGACCTCAGACCCGTACACGAGCATGTAGGGTGTACACTGAGTTGGAGTCCTGAACGTCGTCCGGTAGGCCCACAAAACTTCTAATAATTTATTGTGCCAATCTCTTTTATTTTTGTCCAGTGTTTTCTTTAAAAACCGTACTAATATCTTGTTGAAGGCTTCAGCCAATCCATTTGCTCTGGAATAGTAAATTGTAAATATCTCTCATACCGTTTGACAAAATTGTTGATTTTGGTGCTTTCGAATGCTATCTCATTGTCAGAAATTATTCTTCGTGGTACTCTGAAATGGTAGATAATTTGGCTTTTGAAGTATTGAAGGACGTGTTGTGTCGTGACCTCTTGTAATGATACTGCCTCTGCCTATTTGGAGAAGTAATTCGTAGCGAAAAGTATAAACCTGTGTTCTTTGGAGGATGTAGGGTCTATCAGACCTATTATGTCCGTGCCCCAACACTCGAATGGCCACGAGGCAAATGTTGGGTGTAGCTCATTCGAAGGTTGGTGTAAGGCCACCCCATGCACTTGGCACTGATGACATCTTCTGGTTGTATCCATGCAGTTGGAGATCTTTGCTGACCAATAATATTCAAGTTTTTTTATTTTCATTTTCATTTTTGGCCCTGATTGGTGAGTGCCACACAATCCGGCATGTACTTCTTTGACAATATTTTGTGCTTCGGCTTTTCTTAGACATTGTAGCCACATCTGGTCAAACAATCTCCTGTAGAGGACATCATCCACTAGAGCATATGACATAGCCATTTTTGTAATGTGATGTGCTACTGACTTGTCTTCTGACAGCTTTCCAATTTGCAAATATTCCATCAATGGCTTGCACCAATCTTCGTTGATGTTTGCAACCACAATCATCATTTGTTCTTACTTTTCGAGCTTGTGTAGAGGTTTCAAGGCCGATCTGAGACAAAACTTGTCTTCCTTGTACTGTGATTTCAAACCAGCTCCTTAGTGAGTTTTGCTAGAGCATCGACATCGGCATTATCTCCCCTAAGAATCTGGTACAAAGTCACATTGAGGATCTGCTCCAGCAGCTTCATCGTGTATTGATGGTATTCTGCTAATCTCGATTTCAAAATCCTGTATTGTCCGACAACTTGTTGAATGGTGAGTTGTGAGTCGCCATAGATGACAATGTTTCTTATATCCATTGAGATTGCCAACTCTAATCCGGTAATTAAAGCTTCATATTTTGTTTCATTGTTGGTGCACGGATCTGTCAGGTGGTATGAGAACCTCAACATACCCTTATCTAGCGTGATAAAGATCAAACCGATCCCTGTTTTGCCTGGTAAAACTGTGCTTGATCCTTTAGCTTTTCTGGCTGATGAAGCTCCGTCAAAGTACATTTCCCAGCGTTGCGCTATGGAGAATTCTATTTGTAATATTTGCTCATCTAGTAACTCATCGTTGAGAGAGAACCCAGCTAGCAGTGGGTGTGTAGCGAGAAAATCTGCTAGGATCTGTCTCTTGATAGCACGGAGGGGAACAAAAGTTATATCAAATTGCAATAAGATCATCGACCATCTTGCTAGACGTCCGGAGAGTGTTGGTCGGGTCATCAAATATTGCAACGGAATAACTTTCAAAATTAGGGTAATTTTTTGAGAAAGCATGTAATGTCTAAGCTTTTGGCCGACAAAAATTAACGTCAGACAATGCTTGTCAATAGGTGGACACCTTATCTCCGTCGGTATTAGGTGGCAACTCAAGTAGTAAAGTGTGTTTTCTTTACCCTCATCATTGATTTGGGCTAAGAGGGCTCCAAGAGAGTCGTCTAAGGCCGCGGTATAAAGTATCAACAGTCTCCTTGGGATAGGGGCTGCCAAAACAGGAGGTGTCATTAAATATTGTTTAACGTCCTCAAAGGCTCCCTGACATTTCTCTTCCCAAACGAATTTGACGTCCTTTTTAATTAATGCCTAGAAGGGCTGACACCTACCTAAGAGATTAGAAATAAAGCGTCTCAGATATATCAACTTCTCTTGGAAGGAACGTGGTTATTTCAAGGTTTTAGGAGGAAGCATTTCTAAGATAGCTTTAATTTTATCCGGATCGATATCGATTCTCCGATGACGAATAACGAATCCTAAAAATTTCTCAGAGGTAACGCCAAAGGCGTACTTTAAGGTNTGAATGGTGAGTTGTGAGTCGCCATAGATGACAATGTTTCTTATATCCATTGAGATTGCCAACTCTAATCCGGTAATTAAAGCTTCATATTTTGTTTCATTGTTGGTGCACGGATCTGTCAGGTGGTATGAGAACCTCAACATACCCTTATCTAGCGTGATAAAGATCAAACCGATCCCTGTTTTGCCTGGTAAAACTGTGCTTGATCCTTTACTTTTCTGGCTGATGAAGCTCCGTCAAAGTACATTTCCCAGCGTTGCGCTATGGAGAATTCTATTTGTAATATTTGCTCATCTAGTAACTCATCGTTGAGAGAGAACCCAGCTAGCAGTGGGTGTGTAGCGAGAAAATCTGCTAGGATCTGTCTCTTGATAGCACGGAGGGGAACAAAAGTTATATCAAATTGCAATAAGATCATCGACCATCTTGCTAGACGTCCGGAGAGTGTTGGTCGGGTCATCAAATATTGCAACGGAATAACTTTCAAAATTAGGGTAATTTTTTGAGAAAGCATGTAATGTCTAAGCTTTTGGCCGACAAAAATTAACGTCAGACAATGCTTGTCAATAGGTGGACACCTTATCTCCGTCGGTATTAGGTGGCAACTCAAGTAGTAAAGTGTGTTTTCCTTACCCTCATCATTGATTTGGGCTAAGAGGGCTCCAAGAGAGTCGTCTAAGGCCGCGGTATAAAGTATCAACATTCTCCTTGGGATAGGGGCTGCCAAAACAATAGGTGTCATTAAATATTATTTAACGACCTCAAAGGCTCCCTGACATTTCTCTTCCCAAACGAATTTGACGTCCTTTTTAATTAATACCTAGAAGGGCTGACACCTACCTAAGAGACTAGAAATAAAGCGTCTCAGATATGTCAACTTCCCTTGGAAGGAACGTAGTTGTTTCAAGGTTTTAGGATGAAGCATTTCCAAGATAGCTTTAATTTTATCCGGGTCGATATCGATTCCCCGATGACAAATAACGAATCTTAAAACTTTCTCAGAGGTAACGCCGAAGACGTACTTTAAGGGATTCATTTTAAGGTCATATCATCGTAAACATTCAAACACAATCCTCAAATCGTACAAATGGTCCATTTTTTGTTTGCTTTTTATGACCAAATCATCCACGTAGCATTCTACTTGGTTGTGAATGAGGTCGTAAAAAATCTTCATCATTTCACGTTGGTATGTAGCTCCAGCGTTCTTTAGGTCGAACGACATCACTATGTAGTAGAAAATTCCAATCGGTGTTCTGAAGGCAGTAAGCGTTGTATCTTTGGGAGCCATCTTAATTTAGTTTTATCCCAACGATCCGTCCATGAAGGAGAAAATTTTGTGTGTTGAAGCGATATCCACCATCATTTCTAGCCTTCGTACTGGAAATTCATCTTTTGAACATGCTTTATTTAAATCTCTGAAGTCGACACAAACACGTATTTGTCCATTTTTCTTCTTGACTGACACAATGTTAGCCAACCATGTGGGGTATTGCTCTTCTGTTACAAATTTAGTGTCTATTAATTTCTTCACCTTGACAATTACTTGTTGCTCTATTTCGAAGTGCATTCTTCTGAGAGCTTGTTTTACTGGGGTTATATTCTTGTCCACCCCGAGTATATGAATTGCAACCTCTGTTGACAGTCCTGACATTTCATCATAACTCCATGTGAAGAAATCTTTGAATTATGTTAACAGTTTGACCAATTCCAAAGATTATTCATCGTTGAGTAGAGAACTTATAAATGTAGGTCGGGGTTGTTCTTCCGTCCCGAGGTTAATTTTACTCAATTCATCAACGGTTGATTTCATTTCCTCCTCAAATTTTGGCGGAGCATCTTCTATCAGTTGATCAGTAGAGTCATCCTCTATGTCGAGGCAATCCTTTCCTGATTCATTAGTAACAACCATGCAAAATTCTGAATAATCGATTGGCTTGACTGTACCAAATCCGAGACCCTCTTTTGAGTTTGGAGTTCGAATTTTAATATTCCATAATTTTTCAAAAAGTTGTAATTTATCTTTTGTCATTTTTCTTGGTAAATGTCCCTATTGAATTAACTTTTGTATGCAAGGCAAAAAATAACCAAAATGCAATTCCATTAATTCATTTGGATTATCATCCAAGTTTACATGATTTTCAAGATTAGTAAAGGTAGAAACATGATAAAATTTGATCGGCTTTGAACCAGTTCTAGATTGACCTCTAAACTCTAGATTTTTTTTTNATATTCAAGTCTTTTGATTTTCATTTTCATTTTTGGCCCTGATTGGTGAGCGCCACACAATCCGGCATGTACTTCTTTAACAATATTTTGTGCTTCGGCTTTGCTTGGACATTGTAGCCACATCTGGTCAAATAATCTCCTGTAGAGGACATCATCCACTAGAGCATATGACATAGCCCTTTTTGTAATGTGATGTGCTACTGACTTGTCTTCCGGCAGTTTTCCAATTTGCAAATATTCCATCAATGGCTTGCGCCAATCTTCGTTGATGTTTGCAACCACAATCATCATTTGTTCTTATTTTTCGAGCTTGTGTAGAGGTTTCAAGGTCGATCCGAGACAAAACTTGTCTTCCTTGTACTGTGATTTCAAACCAGCTCCTTAGTGAGTTTTGCTAGAGCATCGACATCGGCATTATCTCCCCTAAGAATCTGGTACAAAGTCACATTGGGGATCTGCTCCAGCAGCTTCATCGTGTATTGATGGTATTCTGCTAATCTCGATTTCAAAATCCTGTATTATCCGACAACTTGTTGAATGGCGAGTTGTGAGTCGCCATAGATGACAATGTTTCTTATATCCATTGAGATTGCCAACTCTAATCCGATAATTAAAGCTTCATATTTCGTTTCATTGTTGGTGCACGGATCCGTCGGATGGTATGAGAACCTCAACATAGCCTTATCTAGCGTGATAAAGATCAAACCGATCCCTGTTTTGCCTGGTAAAACTGTGCTTGATCCTTTACTTTTCTGGCTGATGAAGCTCCGTCAAAGTACATTTCCCAGCGTTGCGCTATGGAGAATTCTATTTGTAGTATTTTCTCGTTTAGTAACACGTCGTTGAGAGAGAACCCGGCTGGCAGTGGGTGTGCAGCGAGAAAGTTTGCTAGGATCTGTCTCTTGATAGCACGGAGGGGAACAAAAGTTATATCAAATTGCAATAAGATCATCGACCATCTTGCTAGACGTCCGGAGAGTGTTGGTCGGGTCATCAAATATTGCAACGGAATAACTTTCAAAATTAGGGTAATTTTTTGAGAAAGCATGTAATGTCTAAGCTTTTGGCCGACAAAAATTAACGTCAGACAATGCTTGTCAATAGGTGGACACCTTATCTCCGTCGGTATTAGGTGGCAACTCAAGTAGTAAAGTGTGTTTTCCTTACCCTCATCATTGATTTGGGCTAAGAGGGCTCCAAGAGAGTCGTCTAAGGCCGCGGTATAAAGTATCAACATTCTCCTTGGGATAGGGGCTGCCAAAACAATAGGTGTCATTAAATATTATTTAACGACCTCAAAGGCTCCCTGACATTTCTCTTCCCAAACGAATTTGACGTCCTTTTTAATTAATACCTAGAAGGGCTGACACCTACCTAAGAGACTAGAAATAAAGCGTCTCAGATATGTCAACTTCCCTTGGAAGGAACGTAGTTGTTTCAAGGTTTTAGGATGAAGCATTTCCAAGATAGCTTTAATTTTATCCGGGTCGATATCGATTCCCCGATGACAAATAACGAATCTTAAAACTTTCTCAGAGGTAACGCCGAAGACGTACTTTAAGGGATTCATTTTAAGGTCATATCATCGTAAACATTCAAACACAATCCTCAAATCGTACAAATGGTCCATTTTTTGTTTGCTTTTTATGACCAAATCATCCACGTAGCATTCTACTTGGTTGTGAATGAGGTCGTAAAAAATCTTCATCATTTCACGTTGGTATGTAGCTCCAGCGTTCTTTAGGTCGAACGACATCACTATGTAGTAGAAAATTCCAATCGGTGTTCTGAAGGCAGTAAGCGTTGTATCTTTGGGAGCCATCTTAATTTAGTTTTATCCCAACGATCCGTCCATGAAGGAGAAAATTTTGTGTGTTGAAGCGATATCCACCATCATTTCTAGCCTT